>WNNJ02002244.1:0-168285 GCA_012934845.2 Pomphorhynchus laevis
AATATTAATAAATATTAATATTTCTAATATTTTCATTGTAATCAATATCATTTTTTATAATAAGGCTACCTTGATAAATTAGTTCGCGTATTGAATACATTATTGACTATACATTATTTAACGATTAAGAAATTTTGAATAATTCACACGTAGTACAGCCACAATTTGAATTTCCACTTAAGATTTTAAATCTATTTTTTATAATATCTCTCTGATTAATATATTTTACGATTTTCTGTTTGATTTATTTTTATAGTACCACGGTTTAAATATGTATCTATTAAATTATTTTAACAATTTCGAAGTAAAATCATTTAAATAATTTAAAAATAAATTTATTTTTAATGTTTATAAATGAATCTATTCTGACATTAAAAATGCAATTATTATAATATTAGAATTTTCTATAATTGGAATATTTTATTGTTTACGTTCAAATCTATATATATACCTTCATTGTAATCAATATTAGTTTTATTTATAATAAGGCTTCCTGGATAAATTAGTTCGCATATCGAATAAAAATATTAGAGTTTAATACGTATATTTCATCAATATATCGAAACATATATTTCATATCTTTTTATAGTTTAGATTTATTTTTTTAAACAGTTATGAACAAATTCATATTCTATAAAGATTAAAAATAAGTCAGTTATAATTGGATTATAGCTGACTTATTATTCTACATTCTATAATTATTGGAGCTGGATCAAAGGAAAGAATAAATTATTTTTGATATTTCGCTAACTACCATTATTATTCATTGGCCGCCAAAAGAGCAAAGCTCAAAACAGGGACATCACAGTAAAAAAGGAAGAGAGAAATAAAAAATAGTCAACAAAATAGCTGAAACAAGTCAGGATTCAAGGCAGAATTCAGCACGAAGATAATTCTTCAATTCTGATACATGTGTGGCCTCAATAACAGTAGATGGTAATTTATTCCAATGTTTGACAATTCGATGTCTTATGTCACCTCGGTTCCGCTTCGGTCCCAGTTTGTGTACAAGTTATAGCTTGTGTCCTCGTAGATTTTCATTACCAGAAAGTGTAAATAGAGGGTTTAAAACATGCTTAGAAGAGTACAGTGTCATCCACACCAACATCAAATCTGCTTTAATTAAGGACGTCTCAACATCGCATATGCCTAGAACTTCTAGTCTCTGAGGGTAGGGAATATATCGAATAGAAGAAACCATATGGCTAGCTTTACAGATAATGCCTCAAGTAAATGCAAATCACCCTTAGACTGTGGAAAGACTGCTGATGAAGCATATAGTATATGAGAAAGGACAATCGAGGGGAACAGCACCCTAAATGAGTCAACATCTATTGAACCTAGCGTTCTTCGTAGTAGCCCTAGGATGCGTTGACATTTGCTTACAATATATCTTACATGAGGACCCGATGACAGATTATTAGATAATATAATATCAAGATCCTTGACTTGATCAACATTCTTGATGGTAGCACCGCCTAAAGTGTACGAGCCGGAGTACATCAACTGACCTAAATGCATGTGATAGGTATTTTCTATGTTAATAGTAAGATCATGTGAGTTGCACCACGAGTGTATGAAATATATGTCCTTCTGAAGCCAGTTATGATCTGAAAGATCCCGAATACCATTCCAAATTTTGATATCATCGGCGTACATCGAAAATGAGCAATTGACATGACATATGTTATTGACACATATGTTGAAAAGAGTAGGACTTATGACTGAACCTTGAGGTACACCATTCGACATTGTTCGCCAACGTGATAAAGTGCTTTTAACTTTCAGATACTGTTAGCATCTTCAGAAAATTACCTAACAGTAGTTAGCTAGTGAACTATTAGAGACATATATTCAGCAAGAGTAAGGAAAACCAAACCAATTTGAATTTGAAATCGGAGAACAGATGTGGGTCAAACTAGGGAACAGTAAAAGTACGACACAGTGTAAGAAATATATCATTATAGGAATAACATCAGATGCGTGTATTGACGTGGACAGAATACTACGACATATGAACGATGCCAGACACGTTGTTGAACCTAGATCATTTTGTACTGAACAATCAGGATTAATCAGCGAGCGCGACTTGAAGAACAAAGACTGATGACGAAGCTGAGGAAGTCAAATTTATTGAAATGGATTCGACCGACGACGAGTACGATCAGGTAACAATATGTGTAAGTGAAGACGACAACAATGTTCTCCGAAGAAGTGAAAGATTAAGACGTCGGCTAGCATATTTGAGTGACTACGTTGATAATGATTAAGCTATGATAGTATTATACTGGTTTGTAATATTTGTTTGGATGCAACAAAAACCCCGATTGTGGATCTTGAAAATAAAGTAAACAGTACAACGGCGTACTCCTGCATGTTAGCCTTTATTGGCGGAACGTTATAGGAGTGATAAATAAATTTTCTGGTTGGTCTGATACAAAACTCACTGTTGAGGGACATCTGGAATATTGTTGTTAAGCGCTTCTCTATGCACCAGTGAAACCATTTTTAACGAATTAAATTTCGTCATAATTCAACTCAAATTTGCATTCAGTAACTCTATCGCAGCGATTAACGAAAAAATCAGTATCTTCAAATTTATATTATCCAAAATTCTATCTCACAAAAATGCATAAGCTACTAGGAAGCAGAACAACCTTTTCCACTAAACGTCATTCAGTGCAATTTTAGAAGAGCTACTTATCGTCTTTTCCCAGTCAAAACACCGACGTTATTGTCTTTTAGTAACTTAATTCAATATATACCCTTCCGAAAGTATTTAATTTCTATCGCAGAGAAGTTAGTTGTTATATTACAATTATAATACATACATTACCCTTCTTTGGTCAGCTTTATCCCAAGATCTTTATAATGTATTAAAAATATCATTCAGGTCTTATCTAATTCTTTAAATGGTCCTACCCTCTATTGTTTAGGGATATCACCGAGTAAAGATGATAAACGCTTTAGTTTGTCCAACATTCAGATTAGAAAATAAAAATACGAAAATAGACACATTCTATATTGAATAGTTGGTTGTGGTTATAATGTGTTGTATTGATAGCAGTGCACATCAACTATCTAATAGAGTGTAAATCCTGAGATATTGCCACATGTAAAGAAAGTATCCGATGTCATCAATTAGCCGAATAATTGCGTTCTAAACGATGCTATTGAACTTGACCAGTTTTGCCGTTTGAGAAGTGGTGAAAAGTGGTCGTGAACAGTAAAATTTTGAAAAATATGAAGGAAGATCAACGATCTTTGTAATACTATTGTGTGCTCCGACGGTGGCAAAAATATGGTCCAGTCAATTAATTACCGTCTCAGAAGATTGATTTTGACACATGAATCCAAAAAGAAATCACAAGAATTTATTGGCAGCAATAAGTGGAAACATGTATTGTTCAAACTAGATAATGAATACTTGAAATTCACCCAGATGTTCTGGAAAGGAAGTGGTAGTTTTATTAGGCGGTCACAAGGGTGCTTGAAGAAAGGTGGCTTTTTTCTATCACAATCCTTGCTCTCCGAAGTAATTTTTAAACATCATATATCGTGAATAGCGATTTATGGATATGGATGAATTGGTAAATACGAGTTATACCATGGCGGCACAACTTATTGTGCACCTTTTTTTAATCAGAAAGTTGGGAACCCTGAGATACATGTCTCTCGCTATTTAGCTCAATTTTGTACTTATCCGCGATCCTCAAAAATATTTGTAAATTGCCATTATGTACTTAAATGTTTGAACTGCCAATCATAAAGTCGTGCAGATAAACAAAAGGATGCGTCGAAATTTTCAAACAATTTACAATATATTATCCAGCGTCAGACAATTTATCTGTACTCCGTAACAGTTAGGAATCGTCACCTTGACGAAGTCTGGTATTGCACGATTTTGACATTGTAACATAGGTGTATCGCGACGTTGACAGTACCCGACACATCGGATATTAAGACTGCAGCGGCATTGTGTTGTTTTAATTTACAAACTTTCGCGATGCCATTTTTTCCAAATTCGGCAGATCGTACTGTTGATTGGGCATGATGGCGTAATTGGATCGGGCAGAAATAGCATACACATCTTTATTTTTTGGCAAGCTTTAGGTTGGGGTAATTCGTTGTCGCTTTGCTGAATTTTGCTTGTCGCTTTTACTTTATTTAATTGAGGTAATGGATTATTTCTTTCAACTAAATTTATCTTTACAAATAAAGATAAATTGATAAAATAGATTAGATAAAATTTTATGCAATTTTATCTGATTTCCTCTACGTGGATAAAATACCTGCATAAATTTTTAAACGACTTGAATAAATTCAAACATATGCTGGAAGCAAGATGTGGGGCTCTAAGACATTCTTAAATATGTAATTAAGCGAGACAGCCCAATTACGCATTTGATGTATTTAAACACACAGGTTACTTCATTTTCCGAAAAGAGTGTCCCAGAGCAAAGACAAAGGCTAACTAAGAATATCGTGCCCATAACTATTTAGCACATTTCAAATTACTAAGAATTTCCATCAATTGTCAATATGGCTAACAATAACTGTAAAGCATATAATTAATATTAGACTACTTATTACTTCACTATAAGACTGTACATATAAAAGATGTGTCTTGCAGCCACCGCAATTTCATTCTTCTCGATGCAATTGCTTCCAAATACATGAATACTTTTAATTAATTTCTATCGGAACATGGCACTTGTGAGCTTAAACTCCTTACTAAAAATCAAAATATTGAACCGGATTTAAATGATGAAGACTTGTGATTAAGGTCATCTATATGATCAAAGATATTGTTTGCATTTGCGTCTACACCATTTACAAGCTCAAATTCCAGATAAAATGTTTTTATAATTTTTTTGGACATAAATATAAGTAGAGGATCATTTCTAAAGATTGTATGACTTCCCATTGTCATCCATAAATGCCATAATAAAGACAGATGTCCATTTTAATAAACAAGTTCGTCCACTTGTAAATGGCCTTGAACCACAATTGCATGCTCACTGACCTAACAACTGCAATCTACCTTGCACTATCGACATTCTGCATGTTCCAAAAATGCCTATTCTTCGAGAATTAGATGACACGTGACTTTCCCACCCAACCTCCCCAATCATTCTTTGATCTAGCTGAGAAAAAACTGGTACACAGCATTTGAAATATGATTCTTTTAAGTAAATAGGTTTTTTAGTTGGCCTAACGGATGCAGAACCTTATTTTTATGACTATCGAAAATAAAAAGAAATTTCAACGGTTTTTTGAGTTTTTTAAATGCGCGAGGGATTTTAAAGTTAAGCATGCGCAAATAAAATCTATATCTAAAATACCTACCTCCACCGACCCGGAAGGAATGGAATGAACTTACGAAGAATGACAATGGATTAAAGATGACAGATAATACTTATTTCTGAGGAAATACAATAATAATTACTTAGGCGCTAGAAATGAGAAGACGGGGATGGAAAGTTTAGTAAGAATTTGAACACACTTAATGAATTTTCCGCAAAAGACTGCACTCTTCTACTGTTGCTTGTATTCACGCATAAAAAGTTGTCCAGCTCTTCTTTATTGGATTTCGGACAAGCTTGTATTTTGTATTGTCGTGATGCAGACGTCACTTGTTTGGCGATAAAAATTAATCCAAATCTATAAGGGCATTACTCAGTTTATAATTACGGATTATAGAATGGATTATAATTACTCCCATTATAATCCGTTCATATCTCTAGTTATGAACATACATAATTCTGGCGATCAGAATTAATCCAAATCTATAAGGGCATTACTCAGTTTATAATTACGGATTATAACGGATTATTGAACGGATTATAATTACTCCCATTATAATCCATTCATATCTCTAGTTATGAACATATATTCTCTTGTCTAGGTAAAACTATGAGTAAGAACGTTTTTAGTTTGACTAACTTTTGGCTCACATTTCATTGTGCAACGACTGACTCTATTATCGACATTGTGCTTATGTGGTGCACTTAAACCTTTCATCGTAAACTAATCAAATTATAATACATTCACGTTCGAGGTACTCATGTCATCTTACCTAGTTGATATAACTGCATAACACAGTTCAAGGTTACTAGATCTTGTTCCTACTGTAATTACTACCATTTGGTAGTCATTATTGATTACTCTGAAGTTTGGCTAACCCCTCATTGATGTACCAGGCTCGTCACGCTTGTGTTGTTTAGAATGTCTGAGTATCCACTATTTAAAAAAATTTACAAGAACACTGAGGGTTTTATTATTTGTATAAATATTATCTATAAAGAATTATTGAAGCTGAATCAAAGAAAAGAGGAAATTTTGTATTGATATTTCACTAACCTCTGTTATCATCTTCAGAACAGTGCGGAGTAATTTTCTGAGTAACTTTCTGAAGATACTTACAGATGCTAGCGAAATATCAAATAAAATTTTCGTCTTTTTTGATCCAGCTCCAATAATTATTTATCAATAATGCATCAGTATCAACTATTTAGAATAAATTATTATTAATTATTTATTTTGTATATTATTTTCCACAGTCCACTGTTAAATTGCCATTTTCGTTTATTGTACCCGCTTCGAAACTCCATGTGTCATGTATACGAAACCCGTCACTGTATGTATCATCTGAGTGACGACTATTTTTATCTCATTACGCGACCTGTATACTAAACCAATGCAAGCCTATGATGCAACAATGACTTAAATATAAAAATTTAATGTTTTTTGATTTTTTTATTTTTGTATTTAAATCTTAAATACAAAAATTTATCGTGTACGTAAATGACACTGTACTTTTGTAAAGGCTGACCCACTTTAAATGCGCATTTAGCTAACATTACATTACGTATTAATTGCATACACATTGTTTTAAAACAGAAAAACGTCATTTTTAACCAGAAAAGTAATCTTCAGTAATTTTCTAAAGATGCTAACAGAAGCTAGCGAAATATCAAATAAAATTTTCCTTTTTTATTCGATCGAGCTCCAATAATTCTTTATCGATAATATTAAAGTATTTAATAATAAATAGCTTATCGACTATTTAATAAATATTATTTATAATATTATTTTTAATATATTAATAATTGCATTATTTGCTTATTCGTGATAATTTTAATTTATTGGAAATTTTATTATCGCTGCAAGCCTATGAATATAGTTATATTTATAAATAATTATAAATGCAATTACTTTATAATTATATATTACTTTATATTATAATTTTCTTGTAGCTGTAAAGTGTCACAATTTTTAATTCATGTCAGCATCCATAATATTTAAAATGCTTTCCTGTTTTAGTTTCTTCTATCGTGAATTGCCTATGTAATACAATAAGGTTTGCTTTCATTTCTGATTTTATTGTCTGTCTTCGGCGCTGCGTAACGGTCCCTGCGGTAGAATTTTTCGGGGTGCTGATTTTTTTGCTTATATTTATTTGTCTATCACTTCACAATGACTTTTTATTAAGCAGATCAACAACACTGTTATAAAACATCATCTTTATTGTTTCTTAAACAATATAGAACAATTTTCAACCTTGACTTCTATGTCTGTGCTATAATAGAATATATAACAAAATTTAATTCTTTCATGAAAAAAATATTTTAAGCATCGTAAAGAAACTGTCGTTGGTATAATACATAATCATAAATAGCACATATAGTACTATCCTTTGACCGATCCTCTCATATAAGTCCACACTTGTTTAATTAATATCAAAGAAGAATGAAATTAAAAGTGACTGTTGACTTATATGATTGTATTTATTATAATATCGATTAAAATACGTATAATTAGTTAAATGATCTGATCCTTTGATACTCGTAAAATCATGCTTAGAGTTTTATATCATGAAAAATAATGTGCTCTATCTGAGTTCGACAATTGAAACTTTGTTCAATATCACCGCACAAGACGTGCTTGTTCAAATCAAATTTTTCAACTGGAAATACACAGTTCACTTATACATTGCGGATACTCTTAACATTTTACAACTTTAAATGTGAATTATATAAAAGTTTTATGATTTTTTATATTTTTAAATTTATAGTACAAAATACGTGGAACTTAGTTGACTGATTTATTGTAAAATGCATAACAACAGCAACATACAATATTATAAATAATATTCAATAATATATTTCGCACAAATTATTTGAACAATTATATGTGTTGAAGCCATAATTCGTTTGATGCTTGTGTGTTTGATTGGGTGATAACATTTGTAATATTTTTGTTCAAATGACAATGGAGTAATATTAAACGGTACATTTTTTCATGTTTATAAGCAGCTTTAAGTAGATATATATCTTTATTTTATTAATCCATTTAATTATATAATATTCTTTATTTTTCATATCTTTTTATTTTTGCTACATAAATTATGGTATTCAATAGTAACGTCACAATTCAATAGTGACGTGTTCCATGCATTTGCAGAAACTGATTTAATTACTAATTATTTATAAACATCATATATATATTTTTTACTAAAATTCACTAAACATTTGAATGTATATTTGTTTCATATATCCTATTTTCTGTATATATATCAAAAATATGATTTAAATATATGTTAACTTATTATAATGTTATAATATTGATAATATAATAAATAATATATAATATATAATCAATAATTATTAATATATTCTAAATAGTCTCGATTATGTTTGATCATTAATCAATTATATTTCATAAACAATTTTTTAAACAATTTTTAATAAACAAATATTTCGCTTTTACAAAAAATAGTAAATTTTCGTGATATCGCATTCAGGTTTGGCACTCAGTAATTTGTGATAATATCAGATAACATACATTAACAATTTCTATATGTTGATTGATTACCATCTAAAATTTGACAGTAGAGACATACAATATATTTTAATCTGCCAGTTTGTATCATCATCAATTCATACCTTGTTGTACTTCAATGTTCGTATTTGTTAGAATTATGTCATTTAGATATCATCCCGAAGCCCAACGACATAAAAGAAAAAACTGAAATCGACTGTATTCTGATAATTAATGCAATATCATTTGAAAATCTAATTGATTTTAATTTTAGCAAAAATATAGCATTTTATTTTTATGAAAGATGAGAATTTCTATTGAATATTAATTTACGTCTTTTTTAAAACAACGCGATAATTTATTGTCCGCAAATGCAAATACTCTATATGACTGTCTACGTCATTTATATACCATAAAAATTACTTAGAAAAATGGCCAAACTTGCCATGCATATTTTTATAAAAAGGTAAGTGTTGATAGCCTAGCCCTATCATTAAGGAACTCTAATAAAATTTTCAATCTACGATCTAAATTAATTTGTTTAATTATTTAATCCTCAAGTTCTTTCGGATAAAACATTGTCCAATTTTTAGTGTTTGAATTATTTAATCCTCAAGTTCTTTTCTGATTAAAAATTGTTCAATTGTTATTTAGTGTACAGTTTCGTTAGATAATGAAAGAATGTTTTTCATCTGTTCTGATCCAAGGGTGTAAGTGAAACGACATTTTGAAAGCGTTACAGAATACATTGCAAGTTATGAATGGTTGATCATTGCAATTAGACTAATGTACATGAACTTATTAACTGCTTTACTTTTCAGTAATGTGACATAACAATAAAAATTATATATATATATATATATATATATATATATATATATATATATATATATATATATATATATATATATATATATATAAAATATATATACTAGCAACTATTCGTTACATAAATAAGAATCCATCAAAGGATCACCAGTCCCGATTCCAATCGATCTTCATGATCTCAAACGGTAATATATATATATATATATATATATATATATATATATATATATATATATATATATATATATATATATATATATATATATATATATATATATATATATATATATAACTTTAAAAGTAATCAAATTGACTCAACAATTAGCAATACAGATTTATTGACGTTTCGACCCAAGCCTTTTTCAATTGTAAGTAGTTAGTAATCAAAAATTTTTAAACTGAAATGATATATAGTAGTGCAGGGATGTGCTGAGTAGACAACGGTTCAGGATTTCTTACGAAATACGGCATTTATACAAAATAATGTTGCTTGTTAGACTTGACTTTGATTTATGACCTTCAGTCTCTATGTCACTTCTAGGCTGTCACTTGTACATACGAATCCGCTTTATTTCTTCTGTATTTTTTTGTTACTGTACGCCAGTGTGAGTTAACTTCGTGCCATCTTGTCAATTTTGCATGAGCTTAACTTGGAGTGATGTAAGCAAGTAAATATATTAAGTGGATACCTACATGGGTCTGAACACGTTTTATTCGAGCTGATCTCGTTAAAAGATATCCGCATCACACAAAAGTTATTATTAATACCATGCAGTGAAGACCTTTTATTCTATTTTATTGTAGATAAATTTTAGGTAAGTTCCAACTACCTTCTAGATGATTTTTAGTTAAGTTTCAAATTAGTTCCACACAGGCCTGTTCCGCTCGCTTATCACTAATTATTCAAGTATTCAGTATCAAGTTAAGATTACTCAAATTGTTTCTTTATGTATCATTTATCTCCATAAAATATTTAACATGTATTTGCATATGTAATAATAGCATTTAGTAAAACGCTTGTGTTACGCATTGCGGCAAGGCCACCTAATTGCGGAATGCGAGGTAACATATCACTGTTACATGTGGGTACCATAAGTCGAGCGAGCAAAGCTGAAACACTCGGTATCTCTTGAAATATAATCCAGGTATTTTTAGTCGAAATAATTTGAACTAAAATAATGAATAATTTACACAGTTATAAGGGTTCACTAATTTCATTATGACATTAAAATGTTTTGTCTTACATAGTTGTTTGAATGACGTTTTCATTTTAATCGGTTTTTTCTATTTAAATAGTTCAATATTTTGTGTTAAATTCACTGAGCTGTATCATCATAATAGCGAGTAAACGCGTTTTGTCTTAGTTTCTCAACGCCTATATTTCATTTAAGTGTATTATATCTTAAAATAATCACTGTGCATTTAATCCGTCGTTATATTCAATTGGCAGCTAAACTGTTAATTTGTTTTTTTTTGTTAATTTTCTTTCACTTGTATCCCGAGCTTTGTTAGTTTCTTCTTGTTGTTATTGCGGCTTTTATTGAACTTTCTTAAGAGCGAAAACAAAGTTCTTCTGAATTTGTGAATATTCTAGAAATGCAACATTTCATTTGTGTTATGTAATTTAGATGATAATGACAAATCAGCATCGCCTTGTAGCTAAAACGTACTTTAATACTCATATATTCGTACTAATTGCTTTTTTACTTACTCTGCGAAGATTACGTAACTACTTTTTTGTTTTTCGTAACATGATTTTACGTTTTTATTTTTCTACATTGTTACATGTCTACGCCCGGTAACAATTAGTTTTTGTAGGTTTATTATTAATAAAATATAACATTTAATTTTTATATTTAAATTTTATATTATATTGAACACGAGAGAGTGAAATAAATAAGCCTTTTTAGTCGAACAGCAGACTCTTATATCTTCACGAGGATAAACTGTTTTTACAGTAAAGCTTTTTGATTGCAGATTAATGATAATTAAAAAAACAAATTTATTTTACCCTTTCCTGTTTAATCAATAAACATATGAGTGAACATTCGATTTGTAACAATGATGGTAACAGTAATCATTACTGATGACCTTACAAATAAATAATCGACAAGTGCGTTAATATTATTAGCTGCATAACGATTAAATTTGTTTAAAAACAATTTTATTTTTGAAATAGTCAAGATCCGACATTTTTCAGAGTTGAATTAAACATTATGTATTCCATGCACTTGCAACCCAAAAGCGTTATGTCTAAATTGGTGAGCACTGGTTTCTGTTGAGCTTATATCTCTTGCCATCCACAGTTTTGAACATCTTGCGTGGGTAATTGTGATTTATACAAAGTAAGTATAAGACCAACAGGAGTGTATGTATTCAGCACATTTAATGGAATTATTAAATCAATCTCAATCAGATATAAACTAACAATATATCTTAACCCAGTGGGTTAATATAGCCTCAGAGTGGAATAGAATAATTTTCCAGTTTACTCTATCAGCATATAATCTGAGAATTTTGCCAAAATATATGATAATATATTCCCAAGAGATCGAATTACAACATTTTTTTTGCATTTTAAATTATTAGATCCCGTGTTTTCAGTTTATTAACTTACACTTTAACATCAGCAACGTTACAACACACTTGGCATTGCCGACTAAATATGTAGCCTTAATTATGTCTTTCTTTGACAACATTCGTATTCGTTTTTCCAAGTAAAGAATTTTTTGTCTAATTATGTTGAGTGTATTGTATTTTGCCGTGTGTTTTGTATATATTGTGTATTTGTTGATGTGTGTGGCTAATTAAAAGTTGAAAACACAGGATATAATCGTTTAAAAATATAATATTTTACAATAAACGTCCTAATTAAAGACGGTCATAGAGGTTTTCTATTTGATATAAAGTTATTATAAATTAAATATTAAAGACTGGAGTTATTTTAAAGTTGGATAGTTTGATTTTATCGTCGTTACAGAAAATTTTAAAGATATTCAACATTTTTACAAGACTTTTAATATTGTAGACTTGAATTAATGTCTTTCTTCATATTAGTTAATGATGGTTTTATAGACATGATATGAAAAAGGTTTTCTTTATTATTGCAAGCGTTCAACACACAATGTCCTTCTCAACACACAGTGTCTTTGAAAAATACATTGTGTTTTGGAAGCTCGCAATTATAGAACTTTTTTCATATCATGTCTATAAAACAATCATTAACTAACATTTTTAATGTATGTAGTCTGTACACTCAAAATTTTATATATAAATATCCTTATTAAAGTTACAGTTGAATTGAACTCTAACTTGGCATGTCGCTAACGCAATTTTAGTACAAATACTGTCATAATTTGTCTTTATTTTTTCATATATTTTTATTTTTGCTACTTAAAGTATGGTATTCAATAGTAACGTCACAATTCAATAATGACGTAACAATTCAATAGTGACGTCACAATTCAAATAGTGACGTCACAATTCAATAGTGACGTCACAATTCAATAGTGACGTCACAATTCAATAGTGACGTCACAATTCAATAGTGACGTCACAATTCAATAATGACGTAACAATTCAATAGTGACGTGTTTTATGTATTTGCCAAAAATGATTTAATATATAAACGTTATATATATTTTTTCTACTAAAATTCACTAAAATTGTATGCATCTTCTTTTCATATATTCTATTTTCTGTATGTATATCAAAAATACGATTTAAATATATGTTTACGTATTATAATATTGATTATATAAAATCAATAATTATTCATATATTCTAAATATTATCGATTATATTTAATCTATAGTCAATTATATTTCATAAACAATTTTATGTTATATTTCATAAAAATATGGATTATATTAATTTTAATATTAATTATTTATGTATTTGCAGAAACTGATTTAATTACTAATTATTTATAAACATCATATATATATTTTTTTACTAAAATTCACTAAACATTTGAATGTATATTTGTTTCATATATCCTATTTTCTGTATATATATCAAAAATATGATTTAAATATATGTTAACTTATTATAATGTTATAATATTGATAATATAATAAATAATATATAATATATAATCAATAATTATTAATATATTCTAAATAGTCTCGATTATGTTTGATCATTAATCAATTATATTTCATAAACAATTTTTTAAACAATTTTTAATAAACAAATATTTCGCTTTTACAAAAAATAGTAAATTTTCGTGATATCGCATTCAGGTTTGGCACTCAGTAATTTGTGATAATATCAGATAACATACATTAACAATTTCTATATGTTGATTGATTACCATCTAAAATTTGACAGTAGAGACATACAATATATTTTAATCTGCCAGTTTGTATCATCATCAATTCATACCTTGTTGTACTTCAATGTTCGTATTTGTTAGAATTATGTCATTTAGATATCATCCCGAAGCCCAACGACATAAAAGAAAAAACTGAAATCGACTGTATTCTGATAATTAATGCAATATCATTTGAAAATCTAATTGATTTTAATTTTAGCAAAAATATAGCATTTTATTTTTATGAAAGATGAGAATTTCTATTGAATATTAATTTACGTCTTTTTTAAAACAACGCGATAATTTATTGTCCGCAAATGCAAATACTCTATATGACTGTCTACGTCATTTATATACCATAAAAATTACTTAGAAAAATGGCCAAACTTGCCATGCATATTTTTATAAAAAGGTAAGTGTTGATAGCCTAGCCCTATCATTAAGGAACTCTAATAAAATTTTCAATCTACGATCTAAATTAATTTGTTTAATTATTTAATCCTCAAGTTCTTTCGGATAAAACATTGTCCAATTTTTAGTGTTTGAATTATTTAATCATCATCGTCATTATATATTAATGAAATTAATATATTTATTTAGTAAATTAATTTATTTAGTAAATTAATCCTATGTATAACAATTCAGCTCTTTATCTGGGACAAAAAATAATTATTTTTTGTCCAGAAAAATAATTAAATGATAATAATAAAAAAATAATAAT
Organism: Pomphorhynchus laevis; assembly: GCA_012934845.2. Taxonomy (NCBI): domain Eukaryota; kingdom Metazoa; phylum Acanthocephala; class Palaeacanthocephala; order Echinorhynchida; family Pomphorhynchidae; genus Pomphorhynchus; species Pomphorhynchus laevis. Next base: position 14,688 of record WNNJ02002244.1, read on the forward strand.
TAAATGGTGTACTTATAAATAAATCATTGTTTTCCTCACAAGGAGTCATAAGCAGCATTCTAAATATCATCATCAGACCAAGAAATAGAACCGAATTATTCTCGCAATATTCAAAGTGGCTAAGTATGGCAAGTTATCCTATGTGTGACGACAAACCTCAACAACGGTATAAGCGTTTTGATCTAACGGAGCTCATCAATACTGTGACATCCATAAGCACCTTAACACACGCTTAAATAGTGTTTAAAGCTCGAAAAACAGAACTGCCCTTAATCTGAATAATCAGATATGATTTAGCATAAGCTCTGGGCAGGCAGTGCGTAATGCGGATTAACCATGCATCAGGCACTAAATTCCTTTTAATAGAAATGCTGTTTTACAGGGACACTCTAAAGTGTACAAATATATAAAATATAATTTGTTGTTACACCTGCCGTGGGACACACAATGATGTACTCGTAAATAAATTGCTGTTTTTCTCATTAGGATGCATAAACATCTGACATAAACTACTGGTCTGTATTGCGATTCTGCCTAATTTGAGAACAATTGTTAGTATTTTAAGTATTTACGCAGTTCATCAATGCAAAATAATACATCTCTACTGTAATAATTGTTTTGCATTTTAGCAAAAATAAAGCATTTTATTTTTATGCAAATCGAAAACTTCTATTGAATTTTATTTTCGGCTTTTACGTCGTTACGGTGTTTATGGCATATAGTTCCTATTTTATCAAAACTACTCGCTTGTATTGTGATTCTTCCGAATTTGAGGACAATTGTTAGTATTATATTGACAATATCCTGATTTAACTTTATTTTTGCGTTAAAAGTCATATTTTCTCTTTGCATAAAATGCTATTATTTTTCTGTACAGTAACTAGTTTAAATTTATTTATTATGCAATCATCGTCATTTGATGACGACATGAACAATGCACTGCTATGCTATAATCTTTACTTAATAATTATATATCAAACGCCATAAAGGTAAGAAATCGATAAAAGCGATTGTCAACTTAATTGTTTCTACTAATAGATATTTCCCAATTGGTAAAATTGGGGATACAAAATATGTTTTACTTTGTCATTGTTTTAAGTTTGACATTGATTTAAACAACATTCAGTACGTGCATGGAATGTATAGCATTTGCATAAAAGTTATATACATACTGGACGAATAATAAATAAATAAATAAATTTAATAAATAAATTATTAATTAAATTTAATATTATTAATTTAATATTAAATTAAATATTATTAATTTAATTATTATTAAATTATTAATTTTTTATTAAATAAATTAACTCAAGTGTTTATAAATAAAGGTTTTTTTCACAATGCAACCGATAATTACGTAGAGAAAGCAAAAACTTCCCAGCTCGATGAGATCGGAAGGACTCTGTCAATTGTCCTTACAAATTCTTTACTAAGTTTCCTAGGCAGAGTATTAAGGCCTGATTTTTCTCTTCTATTAATTAAAGGATTTCCAAATCTGACAGCCTGTCGTATTTCTTAACAGACGAGACAGCCTCCATGAAACTAGTCGGTTTAGGTTTTGCCATCGGTGTCTCTTCTGGTAACCCTTGAAGAATTGACACGTTTTCGACCACGCGGGGTGCTCACCCCCGCAGTTTGAGCAGCATGGTTTATTTTTCCATTTTCCCGGATAAGTATTAGATGTACCACACGTCCGGCACTTCTGGGGGTAGGGAACATTCTGCAGACCAATGCCTCACTGATGACAATTATTGCAGTGGGCATGTTAGTGAGTCGATTTCCACTATAGAAAATTCCAAGTTGTACTTCATAAAAGGATCGCAAGACAAGTTAGATAGATTCTGAGCTACATATACCGGGGTATTGCAAAACGCCACCGGGATGGGAAATCCTTTGTTGCCTTAATGAAAGGAATATTAAACTTGTTTCCTAGAATCGATAAACTTTCATCTGAGATGAAAGTTGGAATATTGTAAATCTTTAGTGCGGTAAGGATAAGTTTAGACGAAATTGTTGCTAGTTCTATTATTTTTATGAAACGTTCTATAGATATTATATCATGCAATAGAATGAAGATTGGATGTAAATATACTTTAAATGGTTACTTTGCTATTGTTCCAAGCGCGCAGTATTTGCAGTGAATGCTGATACTACCTAGATTACTGAATGATAAACAATGAACATTGACTTTCCCTTGAAAATTTTGATCACGAGACTACTTTATGCTTTATCCGATATAGAAATTTGTTTTATATTAAAGTCGTGATTTGGCTTTTAATATAAAAAATGTAGAATTAAATGTAACAAAATATTTGTTTGTAAAATTCACATGTGTTTAAGAAGTTTTCACCGGATACCATGTATTCGTAAATTAAACTGGACATTTAGTAAAACTCTTAATAGGTCACAAGATCAAAAATCAAATATAATTATACTAATAAAAATTATAAATCGACCCAAATTTTTTATCAATTTATATCAAATTTTTTTAATAGATTAATTGCTAATATATATTAATATTAATATTAAAACTAATATTAAAACTATAATTTATTTTTTTATCAAAAAATATCAAAATAATATTATCAAAAAAATACTTTTTATCAATAATAGATTAATTGCTAATATATTAATTGCTAATATATTGATTATATATTAATACTAATTTGATATGTAACTATAAATTTTTTATTTTTATAAATATTTTAATGTTATAAACATTCAATATGTTTATATTATATATAATATACAATATATTGATATTATTGCATATAATATGAAAATAAAATGATATATACAGGCATTAATTAGGCTTAATTTATTTCTAAATTAACACCAACAGTTAGAGATTTTGTCCAACAGAAGATGTTGGCTTATAAGTCAACTTTGTCAGATAAATCAGTAGGAGCTGTAGACAAGTACCGAAGGGCAATGAGAGCTTCAGCTCGAGCACTTACCGAAGCGAAGAAGGCGGCTTGGGAGAAGTTTGGAGAGCACCTAAAACTTGATTATAGGTCAGTTTCGAAGATGTATTGGAGGACGATCAAGAACCTTCGTGTTGGGAAGCAGAAAACTTATCAAACTGTCTATGACAAGACAGAATCTATGCTGACTGGCATTGAAGAAATTCTTTGTTGTTGGAAAGAGCATTTTAGGAGTCTCCATAATCCGATTGATATGCCAAACTGTCTATGACAAGACAGAATCTATGCTGACTGGCATTGAAGAAATTCTTTGTTGTTGGAAAGAGCATTTTAGGAGTCTCCACAATCCGATTGATATGCCTTTTATTGTAGAAGTAGAGCCTTTAGAACCAATGGAAGAGCTCATTTATTTGGAAGAGGTCATTGTTGTTGTTAAAAACTTCTTAATGACAATTATTCTGGAGTAGATAAGATTCGACCTGAAGCTTTAAAGGCTCTCGACGTTGTTGGTATGAAGTGGCTAACACGGATTTTCAATGTTACATTGAAGTCGGGCAAGGTTCCTAGTGAGTGGCGAACTGGGGGTAGTGGTACCGATCTTTAAGAAAGGTGACTGAAGAGTGTGTTCTTATTATCGGGGCATCACTCTTTTTAGCCAAACTGGTAAGCTATTTGCTAGGATTCTTAAGTTAAGGATACGAGCTATAATTTAGGGACCGTTGCAAGAGGAACAATTCGGCTTTCGTCCAGGTCGTAAAACTACGGATCAGCTCTTTACTCTCTCAACTATCCTTGAACGGTCTTGGGAGTTCGCTCAACGAGTCTACATGTGTTTTGTAGATTTTGAGAAGGCATTCGACCGAGTTCTGCGAGAGAGGTTATGAGAGGTACTAAAGGAGTATGAAGTACCACACTGTCTTCGGGTAGCTGTGGCTTCTCTGTATAAACAAAGTATGAGTTGCGTTCGTGTTCTAGGTGGTTATTCTGAATCATTTCTAGTAGGCGTTAGGTTGCGTCGGGGTTGTTCTTTGTCTCCACTTTTGTTCCTTGTTTACACGGACAAAATTTCGAGACAGGCTGCTCTGCGGATGTCGGTATTCAGTTCGGTTCGATCATGATACCATCTCTGCATTTTGCAGATGACGTTGTTTTGCTGGCTTCTTGTCCTGAGCATTTACAATGCCTACTAGATCGATTCACGATGGAATGCCAAGCAACAGGAATGTTGGTTAGTACCTCCAAGACTATCGATGTGTTCGTGTCGGATTCAGATGCCAATGTCAATCCGGATTGGGGAGAATGTTCTTCCTGATGAGGAGGATTTCAAGTATCTTGGGGTATTGTTCTCGAGGGACGGCATGAACATCAAGGAGATTGAGAAGCGGATTTGTGCAGCTAACACAGCAATGCGTTCTTTGTACAGGTCTGTCGTGGTGAAGCGGAAGTTGAGTGTTCGGGCGAGGTTTTCGGTTTACCACGCAATCTTCGTTCCTATCTTAACCTATGGTCATGAGCTTTGGGTTATTACCTAAAGAATAATATCTCGGATACAGTCAACAGAAATGAGGTTCCTTCGCGGTGAGTTCTGTCTTAGTTTTTGAGATAAGGTTAGGAATTCGGTCATCCGGGATGGGCTCGGAGTAAAATCGCTGCTTCTCCTCATCGAAGAAACTCAGCTGAGGTCGCTAGGACACGTTCTAAGGATTCTACGGATCGCCTTCCTCGGAGGTTTTATTAGGCCGGACTGGCTGGAAAGAGACCTCGAGGTAGACCTCGATACCGGTGGAGCGATCAAATCTCGAAACTGGCCGAAGATCGCCTTAGGCTATCTGATAAATAATTCAAGTCTGTCACCCAGGATTGCGATGTCTGGAGTAGTTTGGTTCGTGAACTGCTTTCACGACCCGACACCCGGAAAGTGGTTGTCAGGAAAAAAATTTATATTATTATTTTTTCTTGATAAGAAATTGTTGTTGTTACTTCTAAATTCAATATTTATTGGTTTAATATTATATCAATAACCAAATAATTTAACAAGCTAACTTTGGAATTCTTTTGTTCACAAATTTTGTATCATCGATTGCTAATTTCACTAATTGCTTAATTTATCAATGATTTTATCTCTTAGTTGCCGTTACACCTTCCGATATATACATATATATACCTACCGATATATACATATATATAACCTGTGTGTTATTACTCTACACACTGTGTATAATATGATTTGTTTGTTACTTGACAAAGCTATTAATTAAATACGTAATGTTTGAAACAGAGTTGGATGACAGTATCTAAGTAATTGAACTACTACTTGGCAAAATTTTAATCATAATGTCACCATTAAATAATTTTGTATCCTGGATATAACTGCCAAAATTTAAAGCCAACAAAACTTGATATAGTACGTTTAATCATAAATATGAAAGTTTATAGTAATTTAAACATGAATGATTAATATTGGAAGAATGGTCAGCAAAGACTTATTCAATAAATATTCAATTGTTTCTAGTTTTGAAACATGGGCTAGGAAAATATGATTAGAAATAACAATATGTTCAAATATTTGATGAAATTCACGTTGAGCTAAAAGCTTAAATTACAAACTGCTTATATAAAATGGTCTTTGGTTATGTAGAATTGCTATTTTGTATGGGAAATAAAGAGTCTTATATGAAGCGTTCAAAATCGATTTTCATTCGAAAAACCATAGAAATACATTATTCTTCCATGTCCTTATATATGAATACGCCATGAGTTTTTAATTCTACGTTTTTATTTCTTATATTAGTAAATACAATAAAATGTTTAATTATAAATGAAATTATGATTGCTATGTGCTAAATAATAATTTAATACTATGAATGACTATTTATAATCATATAATATGATGACTATTCTATTTCCTTTTTCGAAATTGTAGCTTTTCATCTGTATTCTATTTAACAGGATAAGTACTCAAATGGTTTACTGCTTTTGCATAATAAAAAATCACAGTTTTATCAATATTCGAGTATATACATCATTTCATTATTTCATACCTTATAAAGCGTGCGTAGTTCTAAAAAGTACATGTATCATCGTAGTTGATGAAATTGACATAGAACAAACTTTAATTTTCTAATATAAAGTGGTTATTAGAAAGAACGGCGATCCTGGCAGTTTTTAAATCAAAATTCTTAATCAACTTGGTGTAACCACCATTGAATGATGAAATATAACTATTTATTTGATTTAGTAATTTTCAATCGGAACTAAGTGCAATAAAATTACCTTATACAAATACATTGTGTTTTTCACAAAGTATTAATTATAAACATTATCAAAAAATATAAAAAACTTAACACCAAAATTGATAAATTTTAAGAATTACATTGGTGTGCCAGCTTATGTTAGTTTTTAAAAACATTTTACTGCAATAAACATTAGAACTGCAATAATTTATTTGACGTTTCGGCCAATCTCAGTGATCACTTTTTAAAGGGTCATAATCTCAGTGGTTCTTTAAAATTGTCACTGAGATTAACCGAAACGTTAGATAAATTATTACAGTTTTGTGGTTAAAATGCTTTTAAAAATTGCTAATAAAATTGCTTCTAAAATTATTTTAAAATCAAATATTTATAATTTTGGGTTAAGATAAAGTTCCGATTTATTTCTTAATTCATATTTGTTTAAAATTAAATATTATTTATATATAGATATTAATTGTGAATTGTTCTATTTTATTTAGTGACTTTGCGAGAATACTTGTATTGTAACACAATACAAGTCTTTCCTTTGTGAACACGAGACAAAAATATGCCTATTTTTCGAATTGATAATAAAATTTAAGCTTAATTGAGTTTTTATTTAAGGTGAGAGAGTAATTAACGCAAGATATATTAATGTGTGAACGTGTTAAATATTTTCTTGTGTGTTTGATTTTCAATTAAAGATAGTTCACTTCATAAGTAGTTGCCTTTGTTATGTAAATTCAAATTATAATTAAGGCGATACTTTTAATTTTAACTTTGATGCTGTTAAGTAACATGTTAGGTATTGCACAATTTATTGCGTCATCAAATCCAAAATATTAATTGTGTTATATTCTTACTTCTTTTAAATTCTCTCTACATATATAAATATACTTTTGATTACACGGCACAAAGCGTTAGCATCAATTACACAAAGTAGAATGAACAAACAATTGGTTTCTTCTGGTGACGTCTTTCATCCGGTTAGCAATGAATGCTTATACTGTGTATGTGACGCAATGCTCAACCACATTGGCGGAAAATATTATTTCACAAAAACTGCAATCACGCCCTCATTCTCTGTTGTAGTATATCTTAAAGCAAGTTCTGTCTTTAATTGATAAAAGAGTGATCAACGCAAATCAATAAACCATTTTCAATCACGAAAACAACTATAATATATAAGGTAAGCATTTCAAATAAACTTAATGCTGACTTTAAAACTTACCAACATAATAACCACCGTTGTATTGCAGCAGAACACATTTAGGCTGTGATAACAAGAGTGAGCGAAAATAATTTATTATTAAGAGACATAATTACCAAAATGGACAAATGTTGTCGTTCAATTTAAGATAAAATTGCAGTCAAATTGATAATTCTTAAGCACAATTTCAATTCTTTATATATTTTTCTGGATTTTGAAGCTTATTAAAATGGCTTACACTAAAATACAAATTAAAATTATAATTTTTTGAACCAGATTTTAATTATTCATTTCATCAATAGCTTAATTTTGCTTAATAAATTGTTTTAACATCATAATAAACATAAATATCACTTTTTAGCTTTAATGCCGTTTGAGCTCTGAAGGGATTATCATGTCTAAAGTAAATAATGTTTTTAAAAAGGATACGTTCAACAATTTTCATAAGGTATCACTTTAAACGTTTAGGAGGCACACATAGTGCCTTGAAATAATGCTTATATTAATTGCCCATTGAAGAATGAATGTTTTTTTATTAGTTCTGTATTGCGAGAAGTCTTTTGAATCCGCATCCATATTATCAATATTTTAAAAGAAAATAATTAATATATTATTGATAAAATTTTAATTAATTTTAAAGTACCAGCTACAAAAATACAATCTATATACGTGATATTGACAGATTAAGTCGACAGATTTAGTAGAAATAATTTGTATTCACATTTATGGCATCGGAGAAGCAGCACGCATATACGAAAATTGACAAAAAATAACTCTTAATAGGAAATACATTATATATTCTATAAAATACATTATAAAATACATTCTATATGTAATGATATATCTAATATAATTTTTATTTTCTAATATTTATCTAATTGTTGTAAATTGTAATTAAGAAATTGTAAATAAAGATGCTGATTTTATAACATAATATTTAATTTAATTTAAACTAATCGAGTTAGACTAAGAGATTAATTAATATTTTATCTAAGACTAAGAGATTAATTATGTAATTAAGGATTTAAATTGTTTTAAATTGTTTTTTTTATTTGAGCAAAGTTGTAGGTAGAAATGAAATAAGTCAACAAATTAAATTTAAGAGGTCATGTACATCATATTTATACGCGCTACACGGGGACATGAATAACCGTAAACATTTTTACATTAAAGAAATAGAAGAACACATGCATTTATCGAAAAATGAACATTTTTATTTAAAATTACTATTTCTTCGAATTTATGTACTACCAACGTCGTCAGCAAAAATCAAGATTGTAATCATCCAGCAAATAGAAAACTGTCTATATCCGGTTTCCGGTCATCAGAGGAACTTCCTAGTAATCAGGTTTCGGTTTCTGTTCCTCCACCCAACATAGCAGCGGTCAAAATAAATGCTAATGATGCATATCCTCTGATGCAGTTTGATTATATAGCATATACCTATAGACAATACTTAAAATTTCGTTAATTAATGTATTTAATCATTAAGTCATAACGAGAAAATGTTTTGTGGTCAGATATTATTCCTTAGATATTAACACAGCAAAGCAGCTTGGCCAATTACATGCCAATGTTATATTTCCTCTGATATAATATGATTATCTAGCACACAGTATATGTAATTTATTATTCTAACACACATGATTTACTAGTTGTAAATAATTATCTAAATTTAAGGGTTTAAACTTATTTCGTTTAGTTTAATATTTAGAGTATCCTAGTTTAAAATATGTTTTAATTAAATTATTTTAAATAACTTTTAAGAAAACCAATTTCATTAAATATTATGGCAATATTTCTAAAAAAATATTTCATGCATTATATTTAATATTATTTGGTATGCATAGATGCTCAAGCAAACAATTTATATTTTAATTTCAATATGTTATCTTTACGATGTAATCATTTTAATTAAAAATATAGATATTTCAATTAAAAATATTATAAACATAAAATTAATATTGATGATATAATTGCATACAATAAAATAATTTAAAATTTTAATTGATGTCATTCTAATGATTATAGATATTTTAATTAAAAATATTATAACCATAAAATTAATATTGATGATATAATTGCATACAATAAAATAATTTAAAATTTATTTTTTATTGTATACAATTACATATTTTATACAAGTCTATGCATTATTGCAATTATATACATATTATTGAAATTCGTAAAATGCCATTATTATATTTAGTTTAAACAAAGTATAAATCAAATTGAAGTATTTTTTAAATTTATAGATTGCGTATAGTCAATTTCATTTCACTTATCTTTAACGTTACTTTATAAAATATTTTACTATAAAAATTTAAAGCCTTATAATCTATTAATTATATCTAAAAATTGTACTATATATTAAAATATTATTGTATATAATATATATTGTATTATATTAATATAATATTAATATAATATTTTATATATAATTTAATATATAAATTCTAACTCTATACTTTATTTTATATTAAGGTTCATACGAACCTTCTTAATCATTAATACTAGTTTTATAATTTAAATTTTTTTAAAATATTTCTTAATACGAAACACATTTTTTATAATTATTAATTGCAAACATGGTCGCACCGTAAAATTTCTAAATTTATAGAAATTTTGCAAATTTATAAATTTGCAAATTATGATTTGCATAATTATTATAATAATTAATAATAATTAATTATGATTTGCATAATTATTATAATTTGCAAATTATTATTTGCATATTTTGCAAATTTCTAAATTTGCAAAATATGCCTATTTTGAAGTTCACTGGAGAATAATTATGGAAGTATAAATTTCTAAATGACCCAAACATAATTTGAAATTACACAGAAAGTCTGGTTATATATTTTAAAATATGCTTTTTAAATGAATATCATCAAACAAAACACTATTTGGTTTACATTGATTTTAATTTTAATTTGGTTTATTTTTTTAATTTGAAACTAAATTTTATCTACATTTTATTTAAGATTTTATTCGATTAAGACGTAATCGTAAGTTGATTGAAAATCACTTCCGCTAAGTTTAATTAACTTAAGAAATTAAACAGCACATACCTTATTGATAAATACATTATATAGTCACAAGATCTGTCATCGCAATAAAAATATTTAATGCTAAGCTTTAGCATTAATTTTATTTGCTTCGATACAAGTTTTATGGGATATTTTACGTGTATAGTTTTATAAGTAGGTTTTATTTGTTAATATAATCATTGAATTGTTAAAGCAGATAATATTGTAGAAATTTATCTTTTAAAATCTTTCTATTCTGGCATTTTGTTTATAAATATTCTTTTTATTTCTATATTACTTTCACGAAATAGTAACTTACGTGCAAGGAATCAGAGAAAAGTTAATCTAAAAATTTTTTATCTTGTCGGCAATTTTTGATACGAAACACATTTTTTGCATGTGTGAGAATGCCATATTTCTATTTTATATTGAGTGCAAAAAATAATGCTGTGGATGTAATGTCTACCTTAATATTAATTTAATTAGTTTGGACAACAACGTAAATAATGTAGACTTTGAGCTAACAGGAGTCACCCTTACTCTAAATGAGTTGATATCCTTAGAGAATCATATGTTTTATTAATTTATTCGCTTATAAATTATTTGAGTTGAATTTAAAATTTTAAAAGATCCGTAATAGATAACAGATATAATATAAATATTATTAAAAAGTGGTTTCGGTAACTTATTGTCAACTGTAAACAAAATTTGAGTTAATTTATTAATTAGGCAATTATTATTTATTATCAATTATCAATTTTATTTATTAGGCAATTTATTTTATATTTCCTGTTGTATTAATTTATTAATTTATTAACCCATTAAAATAGTTGTTTTATATCGTTAATATTAAAATAATGGTTCTTTAGTAGAACCAAATAGTAGGTCAAAATCAATATTAAATAAGCTAGAATTGACAGTTAGTTATTGTTACCTTTTAGATGAGTTATACTCATCTTTTACATTATGTGCGACCACTAAGTCGTTCAAAGATATTGGAAATTGCACTTTAATTATTTTGAATATAATCAAAGAAAAATATTTAATAACATAAAGCATAACATTAAGCATCTATATATTTTGATTTAACAATTCGTAACAATCAAAAAATTTTAAATATTATTTACTGGTTTATTTTAAGAAAAATAATTATTTTGGAACAAATTACAATAAGCCAAAATTTTAATTTTATATTCGCAATTTTGTATATTGGGTCGCTAGGTGTAGTCTCAACCGATATGTCGTCAAGTGATAGATTTGGTTTGAGTCTAGCCTATTTCCGGTTAACCTATATGGTGCGATTTTGCCAACACCTTTATTTGCAGGCGGCTAAAAACTGACCGGCTTGTATCAGCCGTAGTTCAAGCTTGTTGGTGGACTAGCTCGGAACCCTCTTATGACCCTAGTTGTGGATTAATATTAAGAATGCAGAAGAAAGTCAATAAAGTATTGTTTCCTCACAACAGAAGATAGTGGACTATCAGAGGATATGGTACACAACAAAAATCTAAACAAAAGCATGTTTTCTTAATAGCATTGGATTACTAAAGGATATGAGGAACATAAATGAACAAAAAGACAACGACAGTGACAATGCCGATAATAATCAATATAATGGATCAAAATCGCAACAATGGACAGCTCACCACTAACCAAACGAATTGATAATATCGGGTGCTGTGTGCTCGGGAGGTTGCGCAGAATGAGCGAAACAAACGTCGACAATGAACTCAGCGGACTGGTCTATCTGCAGGAACATGGAGTGTGACTTCGCTGACGGATAAAGAACCAGATCAAGTGATGAAGGTAAATTGATTCAGTCGTGAAAAAGTCGGAGTTACCTCTCTTTATTATTCTGGTTATTACTCACTTGGATCACGGTTGGACCTTGCACTATTCGGGAGTTGTTATGGAAAGGCGTCGACAGACGAATGTGGGAATACTCACAACCTCTCGATTATTGTTAGCTGCAAAGAAGTAACACCGGTAAATGTAAGTTTGGCATCCTTGAATATTGTAGTCGAAGAAGGAAAGGAGTTAAGTGTTATGTGTGCTTATTCACCCAATACTAACTCTTAATACGCAGCTTTTGCTGATGATATTCGGGATTTACTTGATGGTAAACCTGCCGGTGAATCTCTCATTTTATTGGGCGACTTCAATGCTCACGTTACTAATGACTGTACTACCTGGATAGGAGTTGTAAGGATGAACATAATCCCCGATCTGAACGCAAGTGGTGTTTAGTTGTTGCATTTCCGTATATAAGAAAGTTATCGTGATTGATATATTATCTAGATTAATTGCATAATTAATAATCTTTAATAATCAAAAAGATAAAAAAGATAAGTTCTGATTTTTCAAAAATATTCTTTATTACAGATTAATAATTTAAACGTTTATTATTTTTGATAAGCGTATATTATTATTTTTGATACAGAAAGTTATCGTAATTGCTATATTCTCTTAATTAATTGCATAATTAATGATTTCATTAATCAGAAATAATCAAAAGATAAACTATTTGTTTATCTTTAATAATCAAAAAGATAAAAAAGATAAGTTCTGATTTTTCAAAAATATATTTTATTACAGATTAATAATATAAACGTTTATTCTATTTTTGATACAGAAAGTTATCGTAATTGATATATTCTCTTAATTAATTGCATAATTAATGATTTCATTAATCAGAAATAATCAAAAGATAAACTATTTGTTTATCTTTAATAATCAAAAAGATAAAAAAGATAAGTTCTGATTTTTCAAAAATATATTTTATTACAGATTAATAATATAAACGTTTATTCTATTTTTGATACAGAAAGTTATCGTAATTGATATATTCTCTTAATTAATTGCATAATTAATGATTTCATTAATCAGAAATAATCAAAAGATAAACTATTTGTTTATCTTTAATAATCAAAAAGATAAAAAAGATAAGTTCTGATTTTTCAAAAATATATTTTATTACAGATTAATAATATAAACGTTTATTCTATTTTTGATACAGAAAGTTATCGTAATTGCTATATTCTCTTAATTAATTGCATAATTAATGATTTCATTAATCAGAAATAATCAAAAGATAAACTATTTGTTTATCTTTAATAATCAAAAAGATAAAAAAGATAAGTTCTGATTTTTCAAAAATATTCTTTATTACAGATTAATAATATAAACGTTTATTCTATTTTTGATACAGAAAGTTATCGTAATTGCTATATTCTCTTAATTAATTGCATAATTAATGATTTCATTAATCAGAAATAATCAAAAGATAAACTATTTGTTTATCTTTAATAATCAAAAAGATAAAAAAGATAAGTTCTGATTTTTCAAAAATATTCTTTATTACAGATTAATAATATAAACGTTTATTCTATTTTTGATACAGAAAGTTATCGTAATTGATATATTCTCTTAATTAATTGCATAATTAATGATTTCATTAATCAGAAATAATCAAAAGATAAACTATTTGTTTATCTTTAATAATCAAAAAGATAAAAAAGATAAGTTCTGATTTTTCAAAAATATATTTTATTACAGATTAATAATATAAACGTTTATTCTATTTTTGATACAGAAAGTTATCGTAATTGATATATTCTCTTAATTAATTGCATAATTAATGATTTCATTAATCAGAAATAATCAAAAGATAAACTATTTGTTTATCTTTAATAATCAAAAAGATAAAAAAGATAAGTTCTGATTTTTCAAAAATATATTTTATTACAGATTAATAATATAAACGTTTATTCTATTTTTGATACAGAAAGTTATCGTAATTGCTATATTCTCTTAATTAATTGCATAATTAATGATTTCATTAATCAGAAATAATCAAAAGATAAACTATTTGTTTATCTTTAATAATCAAAAAGATAAAAAAGATAAGTTCTGATTTTTCAAAAATATATTTTATTACAGATTAATAATATAAACGTTTATTCTATTTTTGATACAGAAAGTTATCGTAATTGCTATATTCTCTTAATTAATTGCATAATTAATGATTTCATTAATCAGAAATAATCAAAAGATAAACTATTTGTTTATCTTTAATAATCAAAAAGATAAAAAAGATAAGTTCTGATTTTTCAAAAATATATTTTATTACAGATTAATAATATAAACGTTTATTCTATTTTTGATACAGAAAGTTATCGTAATTGCTATATTCTTTTAATTAATTGCATAATTAATGATTTCATTAATCTTTGAAACTTGTGCTTTCTCTTTTGATTTATCAAGTTTTGTTTTTTTTAATACATTTCTTTAATCAGGCCAATTAATAAATGCCGATTAATATATTTTTCAGTTTCAAAATAAGAATTATTAATTATATTCTTAATTTATTATGTTATTGCCAATTTAATTTTTAATATGTGAATAAAACACTATCTATCAAACAGACATACCTAACATAGAAAGATTCAATTTTGTCACCAAAACGTGCACACATATTGTGAAAATTACTGAAATTTTTTTAATTTCTTTAAATGTAAAGCAATGCTATGTAGCAGCGATGTTTACAAACGACAATACTACTGCTAATGTTGTCACTGTGTAATCACGAGCACCGAATCGCGAGCGTGCGGGAGGGAGAAGCATATAACGTGTCTTATATTGAAGTTATGTCTATTACATAAATTTTTAAATTTAAAAATTTTAAAATAAAACTACATCTTTACCTATTTGCTTTTAAACAGATGTCAATATGCAAGATTGATTTGACTGAAACTATTTTTAGTTGCTACATTAGAGATCAATAATTTTAATCGGATATGCTTTAGCCCCATCCTCTTGGCATTACTCACTAATTTTTATACCTTCAAAATTTGTAAGGAAATCATAAGGTACCATATGCGGTAAACTTACTTTCTTCAATGATGAAGATATATCTAATGATGAGTTTGATATCACCGGATCAACATTTTCATTATGATCACTTAGTCGATGTTAATATTAACATCCACCGTAAATCGTTTCGCCAGTTATTAAATAGCGTTTACTCTTTTCAAAACGGCAGTTTCGGAGTAATTAACGTCTTTAAGATTGATAAAGGTTAATCCGTTATTATTAACGAAATCCTTTCTCCTTTGTATTATTACGAGAATATATTTTGTTTTACAATTCAGTTTATACAAATTATTTTCAAATACATTAAAGATATATCGTAGGCCAAATTAATTCCTAAATTTGTTTTTATGTAATCAATACAAACTTGGGTTTTATTTTTTGAAAATTTCAAGTTAATGATTACATAATATTTATATAACAAAGACAATTTTTTAATAATAATTAAAATATAGTATTTTTAGTAACATATTATTAAACTATTGCCAACTTACTACATAAATGTGAGTTTTATATAATACAAGTTAATTATAATACAAGTAATAACAAGTATAACTTGTATTATAATACAAGTAATTTTATAAGTTAAATTAAGTTACATTTTGTTCATAACTTTCCAGTGTACATTTATTTAAATTTGAATTCTGAAATATTTCCAATATTTTCTAAATTTATCTTGTTGTCTTGTAAATTGTAATTCTTGTCCTATTGTCTATCGTATATAGTTCCTATTTTATCAAAACTACTCGTCTGTATTGCGATTCTTTCGAATTTGAGAACAATTGTTAGTATTTTAAATATTTACGCAGTTAATCTCAGAATTTATTTTCTTCTCATATAATTTAAATTAAATTAAACTCATAACTCTAAATAATACATCTTCACTGTAATAATTGTTTGGCTAATTATTATCCAGTATCACCCAGCATATGACAAAAAATTGTTTGCTTTATGTATATATTATAATTCTACATTGCTTATCGAAATGCGATTGAATTCATAAATATCTTCCCACGAGGAGCGAGGGATCAATATTTAATAATATAAATAGTATAGTCTTTAATTAAAGTATATCACTTAATTTATATTACTTATATTTTGTCGTTTTACTATTTTACATTACCATAAAACGCAATGTTACTTACTAAATATATAAGATGTATATAACTATATAATTAATAGCCATATAAGATATATATAAATATATCTTATTTTATTACTGTATAAATAGCAGTTTACATGAAATCAAGGTTTTAAATCCTTACGATTCTTCTTCGGAAATTGTAATCAGTAATTTATAATCAGAATGTTGAAACTTTCTAATTTCGTTTTTTAAAGAAGAATCGCAATGAATCGAAACACTATATAGAATATTGTTCGTTTGCCGTTGATAGAATTATTGCTTCATAAAATCAATTAAAATATCTAAATTGGATTTGAAAATAAAATAATTGTAAAAAAATACTATTTTATCATACATTTACTAGTAAACTTTATATTTTATATTATGTATTCGTGTTATTTGCAATAGTAAATAAAACCTATCTCCAATTGCAAAAGGGTTTATTAAAGAAATATCATATTTTCTTGATTTTTGTACAAAATTTTCTGTATTTCGTTCATACTTCGTTATAAATCACATTATATGTAATAGTAAATTCATTATTTGCATTTTAAATCTTTAAACGTTCCAGGTCTGGATTTAATTTTTTGCAGTTTTAAACTGCAATATTGTGAGATTTTGAGAGTTCAGCCGTTGTGAATGAAATAAGGTACTGCCCTGTGTAGGCTCTCACACTATATGGGGCCGGGGCAGGTATCTTCTCCGTGATCATTAGTACATGTTTCACACTTCTTAGGTTCGGAACACAAACACTTCCAATATCTCCAATTATGGCATATCTGATAATATGGATATGTAAGATAATCGGCTGAGATGTATTTAGAGATCAGGTTTGCCCCTAGAAAGGTGTTATAGGAGTTCAGCTTCAGCACCATTGAGTTCTTAATTGAGATATTACCAAAGGCAACCGAAATTGCCTTTTGACTTTTTATAAATCTTACATTCGAGATACCACACATTTTTCACAGATCAAGAATATCGTCATCAGTAATAACTGACATTAAGTTCGAAATCTTGACTTATATCATAATTGGCTTAAATGTTGCCGTCCCCAATTCTTGCAAATTATCGTTGAAGAACTGTAGATAAGCCTCTGTTAGTTTGGCCGCTGTCAATGTGGTACTGCCGTATTTAGGCTCTTGCGGAGTTATAAATTACTCGCTTATGATTCTAACTGACAACAAATGGCCGTAATAACTACAGAAAAATATTTTCATGTTTCAATGGGGCTGTCAGAGTAATCGTCACTAAATTACCCAGTTTCCGAACTAGTGGCAGCTCTCCATCATGCTAAGAATGAATATCGTCTTTAAAAACCCTTACCTACTCGTTATTTTCGAATTGCTTTGAAGAATCGATACTCACTTTATTGCACTTTTTCCCCGCCATATCCTGATTTATTGCATCCTGTTTATATTATATTATATTAATTATATTATAGTATATTATATTATATAGTATAATATATAGTTATATTATATTATAATATATAGATAATTATAA
This sequence comes from Pomphorhynchus laevis, assembly GCA_012934845.2. Lineage (NCBI taxonomy): Eukaryota > Metazoa > Acanthocephala > Palaeacanthocephala > Echinorhynchida > Pomphorhynchidae > Pomphorhynchus > Pomphorhynchus laevis. The sequence continues at coordinate 32,579 of WNNJ02002244.1, forward strand.
TATATATATGATATTAATTATATTATAATATATAGTTCCTATTTTATCAAAACTACTCGCTTGTATTGTGATTCTTCCGAATTTGAGGACAATTGTTAGTATTATATTGACAATATCCTGATTTAACTTTATTTTTGCGTTAAAAGTCATATTTTCTCTTTGCATAACATGCTATTATTTTTCTGTACAGTAACCTAGTTTAAATTTATTTATTATGCAATCATCGTCATTTGATGACGACATGAACAATGCACTGCTATGCTATAATCTTTACTTAATAATTATATATCAAACGCCATAAAGGTAAGAAATCGATAAAAGCGATTGTCAACTTAATTGTTTCTACTAATAGATATTTCCCAATTGGTAAAATTGGGGATACAAAATATGTTTTACTTTGTCATTGTTTTAAGTTTGACATTGATTTAAACAACATTCAGTTCGTGCATGGAGTGTTAGCATTTGCATTGAAAGTTATATACATACAAGTTGTTAACAAAATCCTTATTATTATATACTGGACGAAATTTCTGTTCAATGTTGATTACTTTTATTTTAAATAAATTAACTCCAGTGTTTATGATGATATTTAATTTGCTAAGCGAAATAGTTTGATTGAATGATAATAAAACGACATTATTTCAGTGATTCAAATATCTCTTAGTTATAGCATTGCTTGAGGAAATACATTATTTGTGTGCACAATTTTACATTTATGTTTTAAGTTATAGAGCGAGCGCAATTTGATAACATAGAAGATTTGTTATAACATCATTAAGCATCGGTAATAATGTATAATTATTACCGATGATAATATATATTACCTATAATATATATGCGAATTTATATATTAACCATTTAAAATGTTTAAACTGATTTTTTATACATTATAGCACATATAATATAATGCCGATATACTTTATTGTATTGCCATTATATAATAAATATCCAAACATTACAATGTATTCACATTACATTCGACGAAGTATTTATATTATAATATTTTAGTTTATATTGATATACATATATGAATAAGAAAAAATATTATCATATATTGTTTTAATAAATGTGATTATCGATAATAATATATCCTAATAAATTATATGCTAATTGTGTTATATAAAATATTTCATATATATTGTTATTGTTTCTGTAGTTGAATAATTATTGTTTCATATAATTTGATGTTGCTTTAGTATATCGAATGTAGTAATATAAAATCAAAATTTATATTTGTGTATATTTGTATTTTCCCATTTTTACATAAGTTTTAAATATTTGAAATTTATTGTGTGTCCTTAATATATTACAAGTTTATTTTATTTCTCAATTCTTATTTTCTTTTACAAAGTTAAAATGTTTTCATATTTTTGAATTACATTATTATATTAATATTATTATATTAATATAATAATATTATTATATTAATATAATATATTATATTATGTCGGTTGTTTCCGGCAACTGTAGTGCTATCTCCGTCTTTTTGTTACAAAAGACGGAAACAACGTACAGTTTGCACAAGTGGAAATGTTTTCCTTACAAACTGTATCGTTTGTTTTTACAGAAAGGCAGCAGAGGAAAATTTCAGCAGATCATTAAAGGACCGAAACACGAAAGGTAGGCGTAGGCTCACTGCTGATGAGGTCCACCTACGCTGATTGTAGTGTACAGTGCTGCATCTAGGATTAAAGAATTCACACGAGGATAATTGATGAAGCCGACCAAATGTTATAGTTTCGATATTTTTGAATTACATTATTATATTAATATTATTATATTAATAATATTATTATATTAATATCATATTATTACATTATTATAATTTACTTAATAAATTAACACAAATTAATTTTGATTTTAAAATAATATGTTTGCATCGAAATTAAATTGCACGATATGCCATACACGCTACATTCTTTATCAAATTGACGAGTTTGCAAACTCGTAAACAGTTGCCATTAGTTTTATATAATTATATACTATACAATTTGAAAATGATGACAATCTTAACCTGACAGTATTTGGCCAAAGTCATGACACTTAACCTGTACGGATTGGGTCAAAGTAATGATAATCTTAACGTTTACGTATTGGCCTGCTCGAAATGATTACCGTAGGTTATACATTTCTTCTCTTATGTCAATGAAAATATTTATCAATTACGTAATTGTTCTTTGGCCTTTGTTAGCCAGATTTGTGTTTTACATTTTTGTTTTCTGTAAGTGTTAACCTCCTCCTCCTTATGTCATTGCCAGGTCAGTATCCTGAATTTGAAAAGCATACAAAATATTTCATGACAAAATTTCAAAAACGAAACTTTCAATTTAAGGATACAATTTAGGCGAAAAAAAAAGATTTTTTGTTATCATAAGAAACAAATACGCCCAGCGCATTACTGGACATAACGCGTGCCAGTAAATCACATGATTTTACGATTTTCTTTTCTGTTTGTACCACGAGGCGAGGGCTGAATGCAAAATTGCTCGTGTAAAGATTTGGTACAATCACAATATCACAATATCTTTTAAGACTCGACTTTATGTTTTTATATTAAAGTTAATATAAAACATCGAGCAATTGTATTCATTAGAATATATAAAAGTTACTGGTTATATAAAAGTTATTTACCACAAGTAATTATCAACTTAATAATATGCAATAATAAAAATCAATAATATCAACAGTTAATGTTTATTATTCACTAAAAATAATTAATATTAATTGTAATAATAATATTATAAATGTTGATATTTATAAATAATAGCCCACAATAACCCACAATATTTATAAATATTGTGAGTTACTGCATATTAAATATTTTCGTATGTGTAAATTCGAGGTATTTACTGCTGCTGTGACACTCGAGGAGTACTTGTTCATATTTAAATATAAATATTCACTGTTACAATTGAAAAAGGCCACAGGGTGAAACGTTAATAAGTAAATTCTTCAATTTTCTGGTGTAATAACATTTATCAAATATATATTGAGTGTTGCCGAGTATATATAACGGTAGTGCACAGATGTGCTGAGTAAAGAACGCTCCAGAATTTTGCTGTGCGGACCATCCTTAAACACTAGGCAGATGTTGTTGCTGAATAGTCACTGCACTCGTGGGATCCTTAATGGATACGACATGTATAATGGTGGTGCACGGATGTGCTGAGTAAACAACGGTCCACCATTTCTTTCGAAATACGGCATTTATCCTAAATGGTATTGCTTGATAGACTGGACTTCAATTCACAACTTTTAGTTACCATGTCACTTCTACATGACCACTTAAGCATAGAAATGATGAGTACCCGGCAACACTCATCAGTAGAATGAGGTACACACTGGTCGTTTCGGTTGCCTGTGTGACATTGTGAATAAAGGCGTTTCCGACACTTTGCTTAATTGTCTGAGGCTTGCGCTCTTTACCGGATCGAATTGCTGTTCGGACCATGTCTAAAATTGTCTGAATTGTCGCTGCACTCGTTGGATCCTTAATGGATACGGCATATATAATAGTAGTGAACGGATGTGCTGAGTATACACAGGTCCAGGATTTTTACGACAAGCGGCATTTATGAAAAATTGTGTGTATTGATAGACTGAACTTTGATTCACGACTTTTAGGCACTATGTCACTTTATAGACGACCACTTTAGCACAGAAATGATCAAGTACTCGACAACACTTATCAGTAGAATTAAGGACCAATTGGTCGTATTGGTTGCCTGTGTGACATAAAGGCGTTTGCGACATTTTGTTCAATTGACTAAGTCTTACGCTCTTTACCAGATCGAATTGCTGTGCGGACCATCCTTAAACACTAGGCAGAGGTTGTTGTTGAATTGTCATTGCACTCGAATAATTAAAAGAGCTAATGATTTGATCATTTTTTGGCGATTACATTGTATAAATCAATTATAAGTTACGGAGAAGAAAGTTTTATTATCTTGAATGCGTGATAGTTTAAAAACAAATTGTTTTACAAGTTTTTTGTTTTATTTATACGACCTTTGATTTGGATTTCTTGAGATCTAATTGTTTCCAAGGATTAATTTATAGAATTGAAAAATTTACTCTTAAATTTTTATTAGAATTTATTTAAAATTTTAAAAAATTTATAAAATTTATAAATGCTTTTTTATTTCAAATTTTTGTCTTTAATAAACACAAATGTTTTTGTTCAATCAATAAAGTATTAATAGGTTTAAACTTTAAAATTAATATAAATATAATGCAAATACTTGTAATTTTAGATGTCTGATTCAAATAAACCAAAGACTTTCATGGATATCTTCAAGTAAGTCCTTTATATTTTTATCGAATAATATTTATTTATTAATTATTATTTATTTTAACTATTTTGTCACATTTCAGAGATCCTAATGCTCTGGATGATTTTCTGCTCTCACAGTGCCAAAATCAAGATGTATGTTAAAACCATTATTTAGTATTATTTACATCGATTTAAATATAGGACGATGACGATTTATTTGACTTTGACACCAGTCGAGATTCAGACAAATCAAAATCAAGGTAATATTTGAGATTATGATATCAAAATAAGATCTAACTTTTATTATATAAAACTGATAAAATAATGCATATGGTGATAAACGATAAAGTCATTAAAACCTCATTTGTTTCATAGCGAATTCATAAAGAAAATTCACTCATTAATCTTGATACCGATTCATTAAAAAACTTAAATTCGTTTATTATAAAAAAATAGTTAAAAAAATTAAAAATTATCCCGGCATTATTAAATAAATGTCTATTAAAATTAAACATTATTTTATTAAAATTAAACATTATTTATTATTTATATCCAGTCATTATCCACATTTATACTATTTAGTTAAAAAGTTAAGCTACTCTATTAAAATAAAAAGTTCGTTTCTAAATCCAGGTATTATCCACATTCATACTATTTAGTTAAAAATCAAGCTACTCTATTAAAGAAAATAAAAATTTGGGAAGCCATTGTTAATTGATCTTTGCAGAATAATACATGTATCAGCTAAATAACTTGATATAAAATCTTATTAGGTGGAAATTGAATATTTAATTATTTAACATTCTTAGTAAAGATATAGTTGTTGTTTTTTTCCTAATATTAAAAATATTTCAAATTTTCATTTGCTGAATATGGATTTTCAATTCAATAAAGCTATGAAAAAAACAGTAGAACTCCTTCCGATTCAAGGATTTCGAAGAATATTTAACTAAATTATATTCTTAGTCATAATAAATAATCCTCAAGAGAAAAATATTTGAAATACTTTTCTCGTGTGGATAATTTATTATGACTAAGTATAGGATTAGATGCACGAATGTAATTTTAACAGAATTTAACTAAATATTTTCGTGATTCGCATTTTTTAGAGAAAACGATTTATCTTATTTGATAAAGCCAAATTATGAAATGATCGCGTTTAGGGCATCTTCTAATACGGGTAAAGCGTATGCTGATTTTTCAACACATCGCAGTGGGACAACTGCGACTCCTCCCACAAATGGTCCAATACCAGCTCCGCTATTTATTATGCAACAAAATGTAAATATTAACAACGAAAATGCTGCGCATGATGATATAAATGGGACTACTTCCCGTGACCATATTCCTACTACCGGTGGTAATAATGGTCAATCGGCAACAACGCCAAATAGGCCTAGTGTAATGTCAGGTGCCCATAATACAACTTTGAAAGCGAATACGACAAGTCACAGGCCACCACATAATACCACAGTATTAAGTCAAATGATAGGTGCTCAGACAAATATTAATGTCATTGTGAATCAGACTATTTTTGACCGCAATGAACAACAAAAACAGCGGCAACAACATAATGATGCCTCAAAATCTAATGATATTGCAATTCGTCATTCACAGCATCAACAAAAGTTAAATTCGCTGATTAAATCACAGTCATCATCGAATCGGTCATCTCCTCAAATCGATCATTCATCAGACGGTGCTATCGGCATTGCATCGGCAAATTCAATGATAATGATGAATCATCAAATGCATGCCGCAATGTTAGAAAACGCTGCTGCTTCAGCAAATCAGAAACGCAATCGAATGCGAGCGAGTAATGTTACCTTACAGCATTTAATTAGCAGCCAAACTGGTGGCGATGAAATCCCAACTTCCGCTTCTGCGAGCAGTGTCAGTGCTACTAATAAGCGAACACGTACGACTCGAAAAAATACGTCGATGCCGTCTTCGCAATCGATGATTACCATGCCATCATGTGACCAGCAACTACAAAATAGATCAATTCGAAACGTACTCACTAATCAACTTGGGTCATCGAGTTTACAATCTCTTTTAGGGTCTGGTGGTACCGAACAAGATATGCAATCTCCATCTTCGATACATATCATGAACACGCTTAATAGACAGCAGCAGCCGTCACCTATTCGATCAGCTAGACAAATGTCCCCTCTTAGTCGGAATGTACAGTTTGGATCAAACGATCATAATAATCGATTAAATGCATTTATTCCGATTGGGGAGACTGAACAAAATGAGAATGGACGAAATATGGAACAAAACTTCAATCAGTTCAATGATCAACAACGGCAACCTAATGTAATACCACAGCAGCAGAGACAAATTGCGGACATGCCAATGGAATATCTGTGGCCATTGTTGCAAAAGTCTGTTAGACAGCCGGATAGAGCCCAGAACGGTCAAATGTTTGTTATAAGATCAGCGGCGAATTCACCGACACAATCATCCAACTTACAGCAGATAAATCTATCTACAATTCATCAACAGAGACAACTTCAACAGTTAATTCAACAGCAAAATCAATCTTTGCAAGGATCTGTTGATAATTCTACGGCTAATCTGCCAAGCATATCGTCTACGGCTACCATCGGCAGCAGTAAAACGCAGTCTAAACGAGTTCGAAAAAATAACCAGTCCTTTTCTAGTGGTGATAGTAATCCACAACAGCACAAACGGCAACAGAGTATCGCTGAAATGATTAACCAAAACAATTGTTTGCTACAAAACGTGTCTCTCCAACAGCAAAGTTATGCTGTACCACAATCACCCCAGCAGATATGCGACAGTTCGTCTAACACAGCTGCGGTTGTAGCTGCTGCAAATCAAATACAACAACGCCGTTTCGAATTATCACAGCAACAGCAAAGGCAGTCGTATCAGCAACAGATCATATCTCAGCTAAATCAATCTCGCAACTTACAGCTGGGATTAATGAACAATCAACTAAGCGGTGTTCGTGCTCAGCAATTAAACATTGCAACTCCCGTAACTCAACAACCCCAGCAACTAAAGCCTCAACTTTACAACTTCATCAGACAACGATCTACTTCTCCAGCTGGCTCTGCGGTTGCACGTCCATCACTACAACATAATCAACAGCATATTGTCCCCATATTGTCAAATAATGCTGCTCACTTGACAATCTCTCCGACTACGAGCAGTGTCGCACAGATGCCACGTTCTAACTATCTGTATTTTCAGCAACAAGCCACCAATCAACAAATACAGCTTAGTAACTTGCTGCAGAAAAACCAGCAGAGACCGCAACAATCCCCAATGCTGAACGCAGCTGCTCAATATGATATTTCTTCATCGCAGCATCTCGGTGCAGTTGGACAATTTACACAAAGACAAAATCAACAGTTTATACAGCATGCTCAGCAAATGAACACCAGATTTAATAATGATACATCTCTACCTCAACAGCTTCCACAGTATATATCCTCCACCCAACAACGTCTAACTAGGCAATCATTAAACAAATATTTGGAAGGTTTATCAAACAACCCTAGAATCCATCAACAAATCCAGCAACAACTATCTGATCCTGGAAATCAGAACCAGTATCAGCAGCATAAGATTATGAACAGTCTCATTTCACCACATCCTACAAACTCTAATATGGGAGGGATGGAACCATCCGTTGCTGCCATGCAACAGCAATCTCATTTAGTTCAACGGTATTCACCTGCGTGTGAACAACAGACTTCTACGGATGCAGCAGCTTTACTTGTTGGACGGTTACAGCAGGCTCAGCGAGAGCTCCAACAAGTGCCGGTGAGTCAAATTTTACAGCAGCAGCAGACCCAACAGCTGTCTCAGCAGCTAAGCACAGACCAGCATCAACAACAGTTCTTATATCAACAGCTGAATCATCAACAAGCAGTAATGGCTCATCAACAGCTGCAACAGGCTGTTTCCCAATATCAAAATGTGCCTTCTCAAACCACATTAGCGACCATCAATAGCAGCGGCCAGCAGAAATCAACATCGAAAAAGAAATTAACAGGTAAGCAACGATCAAAGAAACTACATCAATCACAATCAAACAGTCAGCAGCAATCGTCAAATAGCAAACAGCAACAACAATCTACAACAAACAATGAAGTATTTTCAGGTCAGAAAATTAATAATGAATTGGATTCCATGGCATTGGCTGCAGCACACCAACAACAGGTTAGAACATTTTTGTACTAGATCAACTTAATATTTTACATTGCTCTTTTAATGTTAATGATATAAGAATTAATAAGAATAATTCATAAATAAGAATTAAATTAATATTAAATAAGTAATAAAGACTAAGTAAAAGTAATAAGCAATTAAATTAATATTAAATAATTAATATTAAAAACATATTCTAAATGGCCTCGTTAAGTGTCAAGGTGAATCCTGTCGCGTCGCATTTTAAGTGCATGAGTTGAGGCTGAATGCAAAGATACCGACTTCGATACGCTCTCTAAGGGATCATTTGTTAATTATCGTTCCGTCATCGACACTTTTTGAAAGCTTTGTTGCGAATCTGCTCGAGCAAATCGTCTTTAAATTTCTTATTCCGTCTCTTTTCGCTTGCCCGTAGTTTTGTTTTCACTATCAAAATTGATCATACTATTGGGAGGTGGAGGAAATTCGTCGATGTGCATTGAGTCATGTGCATTTAATGATCGTTTTGACTGATTGATGTTATAAAGAATTTGACTGATTGGTGTTATACAAGATTCTTACCTCAACTAACAGACACATAAATTCTTAGATTCTATTCGTCGTTCAAAGCTTTGGATTGAAATTCGTTGGAAACGGGTAACAGGCCTTCAACAGCATAGGTATCGTCATTTGTGCATTTTGAATGCATCACAATAAGTGTCAAGCGTCCGGTTAGAAGATACGTTTCCTATGTTCAGACGCATCCTGTTGTCATAATCAAAAGCCGACATTGGAAGCTGGTCGACTGTGAAGCTAACATGGCTTTAGTGTTGCCCCTCATTAGTGCAATGGAGGTATACTGATATAAGCGTGTGAGCGTCACTTCGTAATCGATTCCTCGCTGCTTCGATCTTGTGCTTATATTTCCTTCCTTGAAATTGACAGCGTACGACGTGACAGCGGCGAGTTGTACGTTGGTGGCTGAGTGACGGTATGCGGTTTGTTGAGAGAGGATGAATGCAAGATAAGGGTTTCTAAAAAAGTGGATGTCTTCCGGGCGTTTATGTAGATCCGTGATAATTCCTCGCACTTCCCTGGTTACAACCATTCAGACAGATTGTGCAGCTGCGAATACACGTTGCGAATTGCCACAGTTTTTAATACTCTTCGTACTGGTAAGTGAGCGAGCGTATTCCTCTTTTATCTATCATACCCATTCATCGGTCTAATCGATAGTTTACTTTCGTGCAAAGGAATCTCAAGCTACATTCGGGCTTGTATGCATAACTGTGAGAGCTTTAGTTCCATTTGGATGTTGTATTTAGCACGGCGCTAAGCTAACTCTTAGCTTTAAAACACGACACTGGGTGTTGTCGGTACGATCTATTTCCCTAGATGATTGTGTCATTTAGCGAAAATTTGGAATATCCAGGAAATAGTGAAGCGTCTAGACTGTATGCCTCTTCGACCTTTACAATGTGGATGAATTCGTAATAAACAATTTTTTTTTATTTTCAATATTATTGTTCCCATAGATGGGACATATTTTCATCACGACTACTTGCTCAATTGAAAATAATCTATCATCGATTTAGTCACATGAAAGCTTGATGAAATTGTTCGAGCTGAGATCATAAAATATCGTAAGAATATTTTATTATTGTAAAATAATAATTTTTATATTTATATTAAGTTATATATGCTGATTATACAATAAAATTATCATTTTTTATTTCGAAAAATAAAACGTAAGCCATTTTTATCAAATATTTTTATATTTATCAAATTTTACGGTAAACATGTTAATACTGTCTTAAATGAAACCTATTTAAAGTTCAAAAATGTTGAAATTATAAAAAATAATAATTTAATATCACCATATTATGCTAATATGCAAATGGAAGAATATAATCAATATATTGTAATATATTTAATATATTTAATATATTGAATAATTCAATATATTGTCTAAGGACCTTTGATTAAATGATTTATTAAAGGGCTATCTTTCGGTAACTTTGTAGACTAAAATAACTTTCAAATGCGACTTTACAATTTAAAGTAATTGGCTGTTTAAATTTTTCGTTTAAAACTTTGCTCTTGAAAGGTTTAAAACATTTTTACATTTTGCTTGCGTGTTAGATAATTCCAAGCTTCAAGCTGAAAGTAATTCTTAAGTGCAATTAAAACATATAACTTTCGACTTAGCACTCTGAAGTCGATTTACTGACTGAAATGGTTGACCGTTTACTTCATTTAAGGTCATCCAGCATTTTAATTTCAAACTTTTAACGTTTACTTTACGATTTACGTTTCCTTTTTGTAAGATTTTAGAATCCAAATTAAGATTTTGCAATAAAGTATTCATAAATCTAAAACTTTTATTCTTTGCTGCTTTGATTATTTACCAAATCATTAAGTATTAATAATATTATTTATTATACAATTTTGATCAAATATTTCGATGGCACGTAGGCACATCATTATCAAGGTTTGACTAATCAAATTATTTTGACTTCAAAATAATTTTTATTGATTTTTATTTTCATATTGAATAATCCTTGATAATAATGTGCCCACGCGCCATCGAAATATTGGATCAGAATTGTATAATGTCTCTTTGCCTTATTTGCACTATAATGACAAACGAATACACTTATTAACTATAAATAATAATTTATAATAATTGAATTTATATTTCATTGAACTGTTTATAAAATATTAATGTTTAATTAATATAACATAAATTATAGTTAGTTCACAAGGTAGCGAATCAAAGTGATCAAAATCCTTTTAAACGGATTAAAACATTTAATTATTATTATATTATATAATATAATATAATATTATATAATATTATATAATATAATATTATATTAGTTATAAGATCAATATCCGGTTTATTATTTGAGTTTTTTTTTATTTATTAAATGTTTTGTTTGTTAAATCTATTATTTTGTGCAATGCAGTTGATAAGTTTTGTTTTCATTTTATGTTTTGGTTTATTTTTATTTATTTAATTTAAATTTTTAAATTATTTTTAATAATTCTTTATGAAAAATGTTTAGCGTGCTACAATTCGTATGCCAGCACCACAATCCATTGATTATGGCGTTAATATGATACGATCAGATCTATCAATGGATCCGTATCTCCAACGATATCAAAAGAAACAAATTCGGTGTAGCCAGCAATCCTTTAATTCTGGATTTCAATTACCAACTCCAACGACTTCGATGAATTTAAGAACCGCTATTGCAACAGTAGCTAATCAGCAGCATTACAAACAGAATACACCATCAACTTCAACACTTTTAAAACCTGTCGATTTAGATATTCTAAAGGTTTGTTAGATTTTTGCAAATTGCACTCAAAGCAATTTGCAAAAATTGCTTTGAGTGCGATTATCGTGTAATCGGGTAATTACCCGGTATTATTATTAAGGTATAATTACCTTATCGGGTAATCATGCTAAAATATGATTTAAATAAAATATTTATTTAAATAAATATTAATATAGTATTAACATTATAAAATATTATTATACTATTTTAATATAAAATAATTTAAATAATAAATAAAATTCTGTCAAAATTTAAATTACTTTTATCTTAGAATAGAGCCGCTTAACTTCATTAATCAGATTTAAATTTCTAGTTAATTAATTGTTTTGTATTTTTGATTAAAAATCAAGGTATGGGGATTTTATTAGGTGAGAATGTATCTCGCCTAAACTACTAAATCGTAAACTAACTCAAAGCAGCTAGTATTTTGTAAGAATAGTGTTGTAAATCTTTGTGTTGAAACTGACTAGTATTTATTCAGAATCTGTCAAGATACAATTTAGCAACGACCTTTTTTTCTACATTGAAATAAAATAAAATTTTTAAAATTGTGTACTACCTTGGTTACTTACTTGCTGTTGCTGTGATTATGCCTAATTAATAAAATAATAAAATTTATAACACAATAATAAAATTTATATATTAAATATATATTTATTTATATATTATATATTGAACTATTCATAATGATAGCAGCAGCGATTGAAATTTTGATCTGAACCCTTTTTATCTAATAAATTGTCGTTTATTTGGTTCCATTCTATAAATAATAACAATTTATTATACAAATATTTTTATTATACAATTTTATACAATTTTGGGACATTGTATAAAAATTTATACAAGTTGGGACATTACTCGTTGGAAAGCTGCTACGGCGTTAGTTAGGCCAAAAGGCATGCGTTTAAAATGGAAAAGCTGATCCGATGCTTCGAATGCCGTGAATTTTCTATCTTATGTTTTGTTTATTTTATAATTATATTAAATACGTAGACTCAGTTAGCTGATTTGATTTATACAAATATTTTAAAATTTTTAAATTGGCAAAATCTCTTTAAAGGTATAAATCAATTTTTATCTATACTATTTGTCTAAATGTATAAATCGATTTATTTACCCTTTAATTATGTGAAATCAGCTTATAGGAAAGCGTATAAATTAAAATCACCGTGAAAATTGTAAATTACACAATTTCCAATTAAAATTTAAGTATTTAAATTTCTTTTAAAATAGATGTAATTATTATAAAATTTTGAATATTTAACGAATATTATAACGAATATAATATTAAATGTAATGCTAAATTGAAAAACTGTTAAGCAATTCAGCATAAGTGACTTTTGACAACGTTATCATGAGCATCGGCTTCATTCATCGATCAGTTTGAATTATATAAATGCAAATTCAATAAATTCAATAATACAATGCAGGTATGTGCTGTTTGAAATAATGAAGGACAATATTTTCACCTGTGGTCAATTAACATCGGCTTCTTGTTAAAGTACTGCACCTAGCTGAAAGTTGCATAGATAATTTTCTCCTAGTATTATTCAAGACTAATATAAATTATGTTTTTAAATATTGTGCCACACCCATATTATTTTATCAATGATAACGACTCAATTTTGCTATCTATTTATATCGACAGTTGCTTAAAATGGTTTTAGTTTTGTCCGCTAAGCAGTAAAATAAATCTTTAAATTACTTGATAAAATAATTTTATTTATTTATTTATTTGGTAGATAAACTTGCTAAGTATAGTAAATGCGAATTTTAAAACAACTTTATTTTAGAAGTCTGGTATGTACGGTACGCCAACACCGTTATCCAAAAAGGCCCCGATCAATAAAAGAAATCAAAGACAGAATGTTATTGCAGAAAAGTCCGTTGCTCCTTCAATAGTGAATGAAGATGAAAATGAAGTAACGTCACTACAACCTCAAAAGCAAAAATTGCAGCGCTGGGAGGAAGCTGTTCTTAATTCACGTTATATCAATAGCAACGACACTTGGCGAGAAAGCGAAGAATTGGCAGCAATAATTGACATGGTAAATATTAATATCAAATAAGGTTATTTGAAAATACGTTCTATATATTTGAAGTTTGATGAAGATGAGACGATGTTAGAACTTGAAAAAAAGATAAAGGCAGAAAATGAAGAAAGGGAAAGGGCTCGTATCATTGCCGAAAGGGAGAAAGCCATTAAACAGGCCAGAGCAGAGCAGCGAAATACATACTTACAGTACTGTAAAAAGCAATACGACAACCCAGATTTACAGACACCGTTCAAAAGTAAATTAAATGCAGCACAGAGATTAGCGCCTTATTTTACTCTTGTTGATCCGGATGATGTTAGTGGAGATACTGGTAAGTTCGTGACTATGAAATTCCTGGGAATATCAAAAGTTTAGAGTCTTAAAATTATTGTAAAGATATTGAACTATCTGTGATAGTCGCAGTTTATAAAGAATAAAGCTATACACTTTATCGAACAAATTTAAAGCGCAAACTTTAAATGACGGCTTAAGATATTTGTTCAATATCGTAACATATTCCAAAGCAGTTAAATACACTCGTATATCATGTAATATATAATTATTTAGCTATAGATACATGCTTCTTATGGTTTCTTATGTTTCTTTAATTCTCTTAAAAAAAATTTATGATTATATTTTCAAATTTTTTTATATTTCTAAATATTTGACAAGAGGGAGTGTGAGAACTTTCCGCGTGAATTATGTACACAATCATTTTTAGCCAGACGCGGAAGAACGACGATAACAGTAGCAAGTACCGTTTCGTCATCACAATGACTCATCAGTGCCAGATCCCTCCCACTGCTGGATACAGAGGAGGATTGACAGTCCTCCTCTGTATCCAGCAGTGGGAGGGATCTGGCACTGATGAGTCATTGTGATGACGAAACGGTACTTGCTACTGTTATCGTCGTTCTTCCGCGTCTGGCTAGAAATAATTGCGTATATAAAAATTTGACTTTTACTAGTCAAATATAACATATGATTATATAATGTATATTAAATGTTAATTGTACTTGTAATTATTTAGAGGATACAATCGAGCTAATCACATTATGCTGATCGAGCTAATCACAGTATTGTATATGAATATAGGCAGATACGAAAGTAGCAATTTCGTATACGAATATATCAAAACGTTGTAGATTATAAGAAAATATTGCAGTTTCGTATACGAAAATGCAAATTTTCTTTAAAAATTAAAATAAATTATTTTATTTAGTAAAAACGATATGATTTAAATATTTGTAGCAATTTACTTACGTAACAGTTTGTATATTTAATATAGAATGTATATTTAATTAAAAATCTTATTTTAATTTTTCGAATTTTGAGAAGAAAAAAAATTAAATTAGTAATTACATTTATCATATATTTCCAAATAAACTTTTTTTTATTTATAGACAATAAAGAATTCAAACCGTTATCTGTTGTAAAATTACAAGGAAACGTTAGAAACATCGCTAACAGATACAATCGATGTTTAAATAGATATAAACAAGTAAGTGTTTTAATTGGATTTGATGAAATAGTTTAACTGTATGTTTAGTTCCATAAGGACAGCATAAACATACTAGATCCGGTTTTGATAGCAAAAGAACATATTTCATTTGAGCGTAGCATGCTGGATGGTAAGTTGTTAGCTTTTTTTTCAGGCATTTGAATTAACTCTGATATTATTTGCTGTAGATGAAAAAAGCTCGAATACAGTGATGGAGAAACATCTGAAGCTTCCCAACCGCCCGGATCCGCTACCATTACATTGTCTTTTCCACACAGATGCAGTAAAACGGCCAATTGATGGCCGTGAAGAAATACGGAAAAGAATAAAACACGTTGAAGAGTGGGATGCAGATGAACCCGATGACAATCCGTATGGATCTAGGATGTGCTTCTGGGACGAGATTAACAAAGATCCAGACGGATTTCCTGGGTTCTTATTTTTCAGGAATCATCCGGCCCCAACTGGCAGTGCTAATAACAACTGAAGCAGTTATGAAAGCACTGCCAGGTTTTAATTATTTCCAGAATTTTAAGTTTAAAAGCATTTATACATAGCCCACTACGACTGTGATTTTGTTTTTCTTTTGTAATGTACATCCAAGTTCTTTCAGTTTCGTTATAAATTAGTAGTTTGTACTGACTTTTTGTTTTCCGGTTTAAAATTTGGCGAATATCTATTTCCATTACAAATGCTTATGTTACTTTCGGAATAGTTTTGCTGCTAATTAGCTACAGAGAAAGTAACCTTTAAAAAAGCACCATAATGTGTAAATGGGAGGTTTGATTGACTGAATATAGTTTTTTATATGGATGTTTTTTTATTCTTTTTGTTCTTCTGTAGCTGTTTTGTTTCCTGTAATGCTGTCTAAATATGTATACTTTTAATTGTAAGAAAATTGTTTGCATAACGTATTCTTTGATTCGTTAAATTGACCTTATTGATTATTCTCACAGAAATTTTAGTTAAATTCTTTCAGAAATTTTAGTTAAAAGACTAGTTTAAAACAATTCTAATAGTCAATTCTAATATTTCATTTATAACAAATAGTGAGATGCATAAGTACTTGAATAAAATTTATGTATTTTAAATTAATAGTCAAGTTATAATTAATATATCATAAGATATTAAGTACTCATAATATAGATATATTTACATCTATATTTATATCTATATATATAGATAAATAGATATATAATAATACAAGATATATAATAATATATTTAAGATATCTAATATGTGTTTATTAATATTTCACTTAAACTATCAAAAAAAGTGTAAGATAAAAGATTATGAAGATTGTATCAATAAAGGCTAAAAAGGCTGTAACATTAGAGCTTTAAAATCAAAATTGTAACAAAAAATCTTTAAAATTAAAACTTTAACAGATTAATAACACAAATGTTTTAAAATGAAAACTGTGACAGAGAAGCTTTAAAATGAAAGCTTTAACAAAAATGCTTAAAAATGAAAACTTAAGATAAAGGTTTTAAGTGAAAACTGAGACATAAGAGATTTAATAATAATTTATTTAAAGTGGCAAATGTGTGGCAGCTACACGCTTACAACTACACTAACTAACAAAAATAAATCAAAGTCATACAGATAAATTAGTTAAATTGTTTAAATGGTATTGGATTTGGCGTTTGTAGTACGGCATTGATGTTTATTGGCGTATATGAATGGGCATATGATTCCACAACAGAGGAGCGGTCACCAGGAAGGAGCGGAATCCAAAGGAGGTAGAGTGGTTTGGGACATGTAAAAAAGGGAATTACGGGAACGCAAAGAACAGTAAACATAACAAGAATTGTCGAGAGAAGGAAGGTTGAGAAATGAAGCGGTAGGAAAAGGTACAAGGCGGAAAGCAACGAGAAGAAGACGAATTTAAACACGACAATAAATTGTAGACAAATCGAGAGACGCGAGATGGTGGGATGTATGATCAAAACGACGAAGACGGAGGAGAACTCGGACGGCTGCGTTTACGATGCGTTGTAGTGGAAGAAGAGTGGATTGAGGTGATTTGGAAAATAGACTAAGACAATAATCGAGTCAAGAAAAAAGGAGAGAAGATATAAGAGTCATACAAGAAGGGAAATCTATCAATCTACGAATTTGACGGAGGTTGCGGAGTATCAAGGTAGATGAGCGTACTTTATCACTAACGAAAGGTTTAAGTGAAAGTCGGTTGTCGAAATGTAAGCCTAATAGAACGAGATTATCAACGATAGGAAAATAAAAAGTGTAACAGAAAACCTATAAATTAAAACTGTAACAGAACCTCTTTTGAATGAAAACTAACATTAAAGCTTTTAAATGAAAACTAACAGGAAAGCTTTAAAATTAAAACTGTAAAAGAAAAGCTTTAAAATACAAACTGCATCAGAAAAGCTTTAAAATAAAAACGGCAACATAAAAACTTTTAAATTAAAATTGTAACATATAAGCTTTAAATTGAAAACTGTAGCATAAAAGCGTTCAAAGTTAAAGATTTTAAAAAGAGGTTGAATAAAAACTGTAACAGAATGCCTTTTAAATAAAAAGTATTATTCAGAAAATCATTATAAAATAAAAATTGTAGCAGGAAAGCTTTAAAATTAAAGTTTTAACAGAAAAGCTTTAAAATAAAAACTGTAACAAAATGCCTTTTAAATGAAAACTTTTCATTTAAAAAAAGTTTTCAGCTAAAAATTGTAACAGTAAACTTCTAAAATGAAAACTGTTACATAAAAGCCTTCAAATGAATACTGTAACAGAAAGGCTCTTAATGAAAACTTTAACAAAAAAACTTTTTAAGTTTTTAAGTGCGAAGCTAATTTACAGATCAATCGCAAAAACAATTTGGAAAGCACAAATATGCGAACAATATTTTTTTTATATTTACAAATTAAATTTTATATGAATTCAAGGAGAGTGAGACCATTCCGCGTGAATTTCTTGTAAAACATGTGAGCCAGACGCGAAAGAATGACGAATGCCGTTTCGTCATCACAATGACTCATCAGTGCCAGATCCTTCCCACTACTGGATGCAGAGGAAAACTGGCAGACGGCAATCAACGAATGAATCAATATGAATGATGTACTAGTACTCGATGATGTGACTAGAAATTTTCTAGTACATCATTCACATTGAATCATTCGTTGATTGTCGTCTGCCAGTCCTCCTCTGCATCCAGTAGTGAAATGGATCTGCACTGATGAGTCATTGTGATGACGAAACGGCATTCGTCATTCTTTTGCGTCGGGTCTAAATGTTTTGCATTGAATTTTATATGGTTTCTGAAAATAGTCCATTATCAATATTAAGCGTTATGTCGTATTTTTTCTCGTGTTAACTTGATTAAAACGGAAAACATTTTATGTTTGAAATGCACAGCTTACTGTTGTTTCAATCAATTCATTTAAATGTTTACGAATATCGAGTTGAAAGGGATGTGTAGTTTTGAAAATGCCAGTCGAATGCAATATTTTGTGATCCATGAAAAAATATGAATATAATTTAAATTTTTTTTAAAAATTAAATGTTTAATAATCTGAATAACCCAGGATATACTGTATTGTTAATGGACTTTCAGTATTAGGTAACCAAAGGTCTAAAGAGACTATGCATTTCCACGAAATCTTAATAAGTCTACACATAGAGTTTGGTTTAAACGAGAACAACGATTTATTTATACATCTTCCAGCTTCATACCCTATTCATTGCACAACGACTCAATCCACTCTAAAAGTATTAATTATAACTAAGAATTGAATCCTTGAATTCTTCCGCGTCAAAGAATGAAAATGTTGCTTTTTATCAGAAATATAATTTTTGTGAATTATAATATATTTTTTAATAAATATATTTTATTTACATAATCAAATAAATTATATTATTTTTATTGATATCGTATATTTTTACGTATTATGAAAATAGACATTCAGAGATTGACCATTTTTAAATTGCAAACGGAGTTTAAAATTTTATTTAAACAAAGTGACGGCATATCTAATCTTCGAATTTCTATTTAATATGTAAATATTATATTAATAATTTACAATTTATAAAAAATATTATTTAATAAATACTGAAACATTTTGCAATAAGTAAAGGCGAGTATTTCGCAGCACAGTTTCGCCATTATCAAGAATCCATCAAAATATAATTTGGTATCTAGGTATCGGTATAAAGGTTATAGGTCAAGAGGAGGAACTGCTCTCGGTATCACTTCCACTTGAATGAAATAATAAATTGTCAATTTGAATAATATATGTTTCATTGTTTATAAAAGATCTGCTCTGCATATGCTAACCATGTATTTGATCATGTTTAGTCCGAACAGCATATTATAATAATATCATCTTAATATTTAAGAGAAAATAATCTTATTTAAGAAAAAATAATGTGGACGATACCTCTGTTTTTAAGCCGTGAATGAACAAGTGATTTCGGTTTCATCTTAAATCTTTAATAGATAATATTATATTTTATTATATTATTATAGTATTATATAAAATAATATTTGATATTAATATTATATTAGCTCCTAGAGCACTAAACCATTCTAAAGCACAATCAATGGATATTGCAAAGTCGTTGGAAATTGCGAATAGAAATGCTGAACAATACCAACTTAAACATCAACAACTTGCTGCCTCAATTGAATTTCTCAATATCGATAAAGAAAAACATGAAATGAGAATGTCGGATATTTATGTTGCCATATTTTTAAGAAAATGTTGGATTTGTGGAAATAATTGGCATTAAAGAAGATAACATTGTCAGGCGAAAGACACTAAATTTCTAAATTTTGGCAAGCTAGAACACTGGAAAATGTTTCCGCTATGTGTTTAAACAATTATCAGCAGATATTAAAATATGCACCGCATCAAAACGATCTCCCAATGAAGCAACAAACATAACATCATAAATACGCGATATTGTTTTAACAATAAATCGATAAACACTGTCGGCAATTATTGATTTTGCAAGTTCAAGCAGCTATGTGAACACAAAAGTTGCACATTATCTTCAATTTACCATACACGAATATTATATTATTATTAACCTTGCGTTTTTAAATACACATATTTAAATACGAGGGCATTGCTTTGTTAATATACACATCAGCCAAAAGGAAATGAAGCTGTAAAGCTCAACATTTTAAAGGACCTTTGCCATACGTTATCCTAGGTCTTGACTCCCAAAGGTTTCATGAAAGCATTCGTTTTGTCCACAATTGCGCATAAAGCGAATTTATTGTTCCTATAGAAAACAATACGTGCGACATCATGAAACCCGGCATGCTGAAAACTCCTCTTTTTGATTTTACGCCAAAATTCGTCAAGTCTAACGCCACTAAATCAAGAAAATTAGAACTAGATGTTCGGAAATTTACTCATTAAACAATGTGATTGAAACCTCTCGATCAACGTGGTTGGCTTAAGCTGTACACTTTAAAGGCGATTCGGAGCGCAGAGAGCAAATAATGGTTATTGGCTATTCAAAAACGGTCAACAGATACACATCGCTTGACGCATATCCACTACCAAATCTACAAGATACCGTAAACAATACAGTTAAATATCGTGTATTTTCGATGTATAATCTCAAAAGCGCATATCATCAAATTGGGATTTTGAAGCAAAAATGGAAATACACGGCTTATGAGGCGAATCATATTTTAAAAAGTTCAAGAGATTACCCTTAGGAGGGATAAACGAAGGCGACACATTCCAATGTGCAATTGATAACAAGATAGGCGAAGATGGTTTAATCTCTTCATACTCGAACTGGACAATGTCACAATAGCGTGTTTTGACAAGAAAAATCACGATCTTAATGTAAAGCGTTCTCTTCAAACAGCGAAATGCGAATTCTGACAATAAATCCAAATGTATGTCGTTTTCGTCAAATTCATTAACTTACTGGGATATAACATAAGTAATAGAACAATTCGTTCTGATTCTGAGAGTTTACAATAACTCCTTGGAATGCCAATTCTTACAGATTTGAAGGGCCTTGCATGTATAATTGGAATGCTTGCATACTACTCTAGACCGATATACAATTTCGAATTGAAAGTCAAGATACTCTACAACTGTAGATGAGCTACAACGGCAATTGATAGCAAGATAGGAGAAGATGGTTTTCGCTTTGTTAAAGCAAAACAAGTCTGCGCTGATAAATTGTTTCTTCACACATAGAATGACTGGGCATACGTGGCGACTTATAATTTTGCAAGAATAATTCTGTTTTATTTTTAGTCTGATGAAAATATATAGAATGCTGTCTGTTGTTTATGCCTCCTTGTGAGGAAAACAGTAGTTAATTTATGAGTACACCATTGAGTGTCCCAGGGCAGGTGTAACAACAAATTATATTTTATATATTTGTACACTTTAAAGTGTCCCTGTAAAACAGCATTTCTATTAAAAGGAATTTAGTGCCTGATGCATGGTTAAACTGTAATAGTCACTGCCATGCACAGAGCTTATGCTAAATTTCCTCTGATGATTCAGATTAAGGGTAGTTCTGTTTTTCAAGCTTTGGACATTGTTTAAGCGTGTGTTAAGGTGCCTATGGATGATTATTAAAGACACGGTACTGATGAGCATATATATACATGTACATACATATATGTACATATATATGTACATATGTATGTATATATACATATATGTTTACAGCTGCACACAATGTATATATATTATATCACTAAATTATTATATATAATATAATAATTAAATATAATTATATCATGATTATATTTATAATTATGATAATTATGATAATTATAATCATTATTATATTATAATATAATAATATCACTAAATTATTATATTATTATAATATATTATATCACTATTATATCATATAATTTGTTGTTACACCTGTCCTGGGACACACAATGGTGTACTCGTAAATATATCACTATGTTTTCCTCATGAAGAGGCATAAACACCAGGCAGCATTCTATATATCCTCATCAGACTAAGAAATAGAACCGAATTATTCTTGCAATATTCAAAGTCGCTACGTTTGCCCAGTCATCCTATGTGTGACGACAAACTTCACAACGGTATACGCGTTTCGCTCTAACGGAGCTCATCAGTACCGTGACTTCTATAATCATCTATAGGCACCTTAACACACGCTTAAACAGTGTTTAAAGCTCGAAAAACAGAACTACCCTTAATCTAAATCATCGAAGGGAATTAAGCATAAGCTCTGTGCATGGCAGTGACTATTACAGTTTAACCATGCATCAGGCACTAAATTCTTTTTAATAGAAATGCTGTTTAACAGGGACACTTAAAAGTGTGCAAATATATAAAATATAATTTGTTGTTACACCTGCCCTGGGACACTCACTGGTGTACTCATAAATATATCACTATGTTTTCCTCACGAAGAGACATAAACACAAGGCAGCATTCTAAATATCCTCATCAGATCAAGAAAGAGAACCGAATTATTCTCGCAATATTCAAAGTCGCTAAGTATGGCAAGTTATCCTATGTGTGACGACAAGCTTCGACAACGGTATACGCGTTTCGCTCTTACAGAGCTCATCAGTACCGTGACTTTAATAATCATCTATAGGCACCTTAACACACGCTTAAACATTGTTTAAAGCTCGAAAAACAGAACTACGCTTAATCTGAATCATCAGAGGGATGATTCTGCAATACACACTGCCGTGAATTCAACTATAAAGTACGAGAAGCGTACTTTATAGTGAGGTTTAAACTTTCCAGTGAATTTACTTATTTCAGTCGAGAATTGATTTAATCATTTCTCTAATTTCGACAGGTGCGGGTGGTATGGGATTATTAAATGCGTCTTTACGTCACATATTGGTATGCGTGAGTTGTGGTGACGTCGTACACGTTCAATGTGTTGTTGGATTTGCCTGCCATGGTATCCCCTTCTAAGCAGCGTAGATGTCAGGTTCTGCATGAATGGTTCAATGTCAACACTCCTGTCGCAGTTATGGCTCATACGTAAAGCATCTCCGTAAGTTATCGACATCTTCATGCTAGTTAGGTGTTCACTAGTAGCATGTATGTAAGAAGTTGTGTTTTCCGGTTTTCGGTAGAACTTAGCGAAAAGTCTGCCTTTTTTTATTGAAAACCTCCGTATCTAAGAAGGGTAGGCTGGATCCGATCGTGTACGTGAGTTCTTAATGCCCATCTTTTTCATTTTAGAAGTAAATTCGTGGGCAGTGCTTGGATCTTCGTACCAGACTACCAATATGTCATCATTGTGTTTTATTGCAGCTTTGGTTGCTGCTATCCCTTCTTCATATTGAATGTTTGTATATAAGCTGTTGACATCTGCGGTGATGAGGCAAACTTGGTGGTCTTGTCAAGGTATCATGGCTAAACGCTTCTTTAGCTCAATCGAATTTGAGATGTATGATGGGGTCGACATTGCAAGTTGCATAATTTGATCGTGAAGAAACCGCGCAAGGCGTTAAGTTGATGTACTAAAACTGCTGACGATTGATCTACCAATGAATGCTCGCCCAGGTTAATGTACTTATGGAAGTAGATAAAATGCTCCGACTTTAGAATTCGACATTATCAGTGCTGCATATTCATGTGCTTGGAGTGACTTTTTTGCAACCTCACTCAGGAGAAAGTTTGAGATGGTTTCTGCGGCATCATTAAGTCGATCTTCAGTAGACACTTCGTATGTGGAGGAACTTAGCTTTCTAGTTCACTCTGTAATGTATTCAGACCTGCTCCCGATGACCGCTTGACAAATCTTATCCGCTCGCTTAATTATTATGCTTGAATCATTTCGGAGCTGTATTAATGCTCTTTGTAAATGCGGTGCGAGGTTGCAGGGTGAATGTCTCGTGACACCCTCTTTCACGTAGGGGGTCCATACACGCTTGACAAATAAGTTATTGTACAAGACTTTATCAGACTCAGGAAGTTTAGATTGTTTGATGCTACTCGTTGTAGGTTGGTTGCTAGTGCGAATCTGTCAACAGGGTGATTAACAGCGAAGTTCAGCCCTAATTGTAGTAGCTCATCTTGATCTTCAGTTAGACAAATTCCTTCCGATGTTTCGATGGGTTTAGCGAGACCTCGCGTAGTAGATACTGGTCGTAAGGGGTGACATCGTCGATTTAGATGATGTAGCAAATTTTGCAATTGTTCTGGCTAGACTCGTAGGTGCGTCTATCTCGAAATCTTTCTAGCTTTTTTGTAAAGACATTTTTCGTAAAACCAGTGGTCGAGGGACGTACGTTCACGATTATAAACGTGTGCGTAGAAATTGCGCAGTATAACAATTATGCGCATGGTGTATTCATCCAGAGCGAGATTCCATTACCTTTCCATCCGGTGACGATATTCCTTGACAACCAAGTTTCAATTGACAGTCATAGTGTTGTTTAACTTGGGGCCCTTTGGAGGTATACAATTTTTTGTGCAATATGTTAGAAACTGTCTATGAGCAAAAATTGTAGATCACTGCTGGGGATTTAGCTAGATCCAGGTTCGGATTCGGAAATTGATATTATATATATTAACTTTGTTTTTTGAACTTTTAGTGTATCTACACTCGCCCCGGGACACATACCGGTGTACTTGTGAGTTTGTGAGGTTTCTCCTATATATTGCAATACTTATATTCTCTCGGGACTCTTCTCTGTTGTAGGAAATGCGAGTCTGACCCGATTTTATTCCTTTCTCTCTGACCTTATTCGCCAACATCAGATCACCTCTCATGACCTTATTCGCTGTCGGGTAGAAAAAGATACGTTGCTTAGAAGGGGGTTCCACTTTAATCCCATCAGAGTGGATTTCTTTCAGGCACCTATCTAACTCATACCTAGAATTGGTAATGAGAGTTTGACCGAATTTAATTCCTACCTCTCATCGCAAGGTACCGCGATACTTTCGACTACCTATAAACATCGTTTATTCAATCCCAATCAAACAAAACTAAAGGTTCTAGCTAAAATGCTACACTTTCCCAATCTATCACTTTCAGTCAGACAGGCTCTCTCGAGCAAATATTAAAGCTCAGATATAAATCCCAGCTGAGTAAGGATAAGGTGAGCATTGCCAGTTTTAACGCTTATCAGTCTTCATTTGGAAGTTATTCAAGGAGAAGTTATTCTACTAGAGGGAGAGAGCTTTAGGTTTTTATTAATATTATATACCTTGATAAAGTTTTAGAGGAATTACTATCCCTTCACAATTATGGAGCCACTCAGTCTTTTCAATCAATCACCAACTGAGGTGACTCCATTAGCAGAGATTTATCTGTTGTTACAGATATCCTAAACTTCTGGGACCATTTCCGGGCACCTCCAGATCCCACTCGTGTCTGTCAACCTTTGACAAACAGTCAGATAAATGAGGTCGCCATCACCATTTTTTCAATTACCATCGGACGAGGCGGCTTTTAGCCACCTCGTCAGATAAAGCTGGCGTAATCATTAGGTGAAGGGTATTTTTAGCGAAGAAAAAATCGATAACATGTCCTAAAGATCTGCGGTCCATTCCGATGCTGAATTCCCTCATATCTTTTTACGAATAAGCGCTTGCGCGTAGTTATTATAGATATTATAACATATAAATGTATATCTAAATCCAAATATAAAGTTAATTAATTTTACTAACGCTTCTTTAATATCTACTAAATCTAAATTTGTACTTTCTCGATCAAATAAAATCGCTATTATGTATATCGCTAAAATCACTGTATATGTATATCTTTTTCCGAATATAAGATTAATTAATTTTTCAACGCTTCTTTAATATCTACTAAATCTAGATTTGTATAAAGCGTACTAAAATTGTACGTATTTAATATTTTAATATTTAATATTAAAAATATTAATATTAAATTTAGTTAAATATTTTAATATTTATTAAAATATTTAACGATTCTTATAATTTAATATTATCCGTATATTTATATTTACTTGATGGTTTAATTTTTGTAAGATATACGTTATAGTTATTATAACATATATATGTATATCTTTTTCCGAATATAAGGTTAATTAATTTTGCTGACTTATTAAAATAAGTCAGCTATAATTGGGCTACTATTACCACCCATTGGAACACCTTTTATTTGTCGAAATATAGATGTCCCTACCTTTAAACAATTTTGATTTATCCAAATATTTAAGGATTTTATTAATTCAATTTTATCCATATATTTATATTTATTTGATGGTTTAATTTTTGTTAGATAGGCGTTATAATTATAACATATATATGTATATCTTTTTCCGAATATAAGATTAATTAATTTTTTCGACGCTTCTTTAATATCTACTAAATCTAGATTTGTATAAAGCGTACTAAAATCGTACGTATTTATATTCTGAAAATTTATTCCTTTTGTGTGTAATATATATAATATATACATATATATTATATAAGATTATTTTCTTTCTCGATCAAATAAAACCGCTATTTTCCGATCTTATAAACAATGGTGGCTTAGAAATGAATCTTTGAAATTTTTACCAAAACTGGTCGTTGTACTCAATCAGCCTCACGACTGCCGTTGTGCAAAACTGATTTAGCCGATTTAACTAGATAACTGATTCTACGTATTTTATACTATATAAAAATCAAAAATAAAGATACATAATTATAAATAATAAATAATTATATAAAATATTATATATTTTATGTATTTTCAAGAATACATAGTTTTAGTATTTCTGACAGAGGTTATATTACCGGGAAGCAAAGTCCACAGGTCAATAATAACTTGTCAGTAGAACAAGTTATATCAGCTAACCGAGTCTACGTATTTTATACTAAATATAAATCAAAAATAAAGATAAATAATAAATAACTACAAGATTTTATATAACACTTTATTAAACTTTATAGTGCTTTATGGTTTGTAGCACACTGTAATGAATTAGCTGGTGAACTTGTGGCAAACGTTTACGTTTACACATCAAACATATGCCGAACCGTTGTATAGTTTCGCAACGGTTCAACGGTTGCTTTGATGGCTGGCATTCATAGTGAACGGGACGCATATAAGTCATCATCTAAAACGATTATGTAGTGGGTAATGGCATGTACGTGTGTTTAAATCAAATCATTGGCTGTGGGGCTCAGATCCCACTGGACCTGAGGCCATGAAGATGATAGAGTTAGTTGACAAGTTTTTCCGGAAGACGATGATTTCTGATTTCTGACGGCTTTTACTTTCTATTTTTGTTTTAATTCTATTTAACCTATGTATAATTTTTGTTAAGAAAATCATTATTATTAATCAAATCAGCTAACAATTATCATAAACATATGCCGAACCGTTGTATAGTTTCGCAACGGTTCAACGGTTGCTTTGATGGCTGGCATTCATAGTGAACGGGACGCATAAATGTCATCATCTAAAACGATTATGTAGTGGGTAATGGCATGTACGTGTGTTTAAATCAAATCATTGGCTGTGGGGCTCAGATCCCATTGGACCTGAGGCCATGAAGATGATAGAGTTAGTTGACAAGTTTTTCCGGAAGACGATGATTTCTGATTTCTGACGGCTTTTACTTTCTATTTTTGTTTTAATTCTATTTAACCTATGTATAATTTTTGTTAAGAAAATCATTATTATTAATCAAATCAGCTAATAATAAAATAAATAATTGCTATAAGATTTTTTATAATTTAAATCGAGTTAAAATAAAAAATTGAAATTTAAAATAAAAGTCATTAGAAAAATAAATAAAAGTCAATAAAACAAATAAAAGTCATTAGAAAATCTTTCAATATGTTTTATTTAAGAAATTCATTATTATTTCAATGTCTGTTACACTCGCGTAATAAACGAGAGTTAATGAGTGATTTCTTTGTTACTCGATACATAAATTTATTTCAATACATAAAAATGTATTGAGAATTCCACTTCTGATTTTGATGCCTGAATGAATATTTTGTTCTGTGGATTTTATATAGGCCGTACAGGGCAAGCTTTATTCCATACAGTAGTATCCAACTTTTACGCTGCTTCCAACCTCACGAAATCAACTTTATCTTCTTTCAAGTATCACGAGCATCGAAAAAGTTTGAAATATCAGGTCTACGGAAGAGTTTAATTTATGAATCAAAGACATTATTTACTTGAAATCATTAGGGACGAGCGTCCTTGTTGTAGAATGCAAGTTTTGCTCCTGTTGTATTTTCGTTTTGATGCACCACCAGGAGAGTCCGCTGCCATGATAATAAAAACGTTATTCCAAAAAACTTGAAACAAAAAAGATTTTCCGTATACCATTGAATTGTTACGGCTACGTGTAAGGATATGACTGCAACTCGTGACCCGCTATCTGAGTGACACCTTTCAGTGAATCAATAATAAGAAAATAACATTTGAGATGCAAACTAAAAATTTGTATCGATTTGTGTTTGTTTATTAATAAAAAGCTAATATTATATATTTCTAATATATAAGTGAAATCAAAATCATTGGAATGATTTGTGAACCGTCGCTTCACTTCCGATTTCAAACGGATTCAAATTAATAAGAAATTTTCTAGAAAAGAAATTTATTCAATTCAAAGTGTTAAAACCTCGCATCTGCGTAACTGGTAACTTCGCATGCGGGTATTTGTTTTTGTTTATTAATAAAAAGCTAATAATATTATATTTTTAAAATATATAGTAAATATATTTTTATATATAAAATAAATAAAAATGATCCTTCAATTTGATAAATAATGTGAGATTAAGTCTTTAAATTAATGACAATTTATTTTAAACTTAGTTTTCTGCAATTCTTATAATTGTTTACCGTCATACTGTATTATTTTAATTTAAATCATACTCAGATTGAATAGAAAACTATAAATGCTATATATTTATAGAAAACTAGAAATGTCATATACAAATGTAGATACACCATTCAAAAATGGCGTTAAGATCGATTCTGTTTTGTTATCAAATTACATATGATTTGATTAGATTAGACTGTGATCCTTCAATAAAATTTACTTTCGTTAGTTTGACATATTACAAAATATTGTATTAATTATGAAATTAATTATTCCTTAAGCTTTAAAAATTGTATAGCAATAACGTTTTATTATTTGAAATGAAATATTTGTATACAATAAAAATTGTATTAATTCAATCATTAATCTGACACTAGAATTATTCTTTCATTAGTTTGATATGTTCATTAATTCAAAATTTAATTCATATTAAATTTTTAAGTTTAATTTTTAAATCCTCAACTTTTAAGCTCATGCTCTTTTTATTGATGACTTCAAATAATTCCTTTGATTCATAAATTGAATTCTTCCGTAGAACTCATGAAATCAGATTGATTTTATAGAATTACAGCCCTTTTCAATTTTATAGTCACTAATCCCCTTTTTTATTTTTATAGTCACCTTTTTTCATTTTTATAGTCCCCCTTTTTTATCAATATTTTTTCAGACCCTTAAAAATGAATTTCTCCTTTTAATGGAAGTAATGAAAATAATACCGATGATAATGATATTGGAAGCGATTATAATAACGATGGCTTACGTAAAAAAAGACAGACTATTAATAGACGTTTAGTAGAGCTTTTTCTAGAATTACTAAATAAAGGAATGTCTTTTAAAGAAATTGTTCCCATACTCAATGTATCCTCAAGAACAATAAAACGACTTTACAAAAGATACACCGAAGGTGAGTTTGTTGTAATGTCTACATTTAGATCTGACCCTGAAAAGAAAATCAATACATTAAAAGATTTTTCTTTTGAGAAAAATATTATTGCTTCAGAAATCAGTCTTAATCCATGTGTTAGCTTAAAATCACTTGCGAAAAATTAAAACATAATAATGTATGTGGCTCATATTCAGTGCCAACAGTGTCAAGAATAATAAAAAAGATGAATTATTCTAGGAAAACTTTAACTTTAGTGCCGATAAATAGAAACAGCAATTCTAACAAAGACATAAGAGCTCAATATGGTACAGCATTTTCTAATATACATCATGATCAATTGATATTTTTAGATGAGACTGGTTTTAATCTACATTCTTATCAAAGAATGGGATATTCACCTATCAATACAAAGTGTTTTATCAATGTTCCAAATTCAAAGGACACGAATATTTCATTTTAATGTGCTATTAATAATACAGGTATTGTAGGCTACCAAATAAAAAGCGGAAGTTTTAAGTATTTAGATATTCTTAATTTTGCTGAGACTAAACTACCTATTTTGACACAAGATAATAGGAAGTATATAACTATGTACAATGCATCAATCCATAAGACAGCAGAGGTGAGGGAGTCGTTTTGTAGAAGAAACTATATCTTAAAGTTTTTACCTCCGTATTCACCTCAACTCAATCCAATAGAAGAGTTTTTCTCATGCTTAAAGTCTAGGGTGAAACAAAGAGAAGGCGCTGCTAATAGGGATGTTCTTATACATACGATTGAAGATATTCTAACTAATGATATATTTATAATTGAGAGGTTTTTAACCATATGCGTACATGGATAGAAAAAGCTATTGTTCGTACTGATTTTATTTAATTAGAATAAAATTTTATATTTTTCTATTATTTATTTTTTAACTTTTTATTAGTAACTATAAAAAATGAAAAAGGTGACTATAAAAATGAAAAATGGTGACTCTAAAATTGAAAAGGACTGTAAATCTACACTCTTCAAATGGCATTTGAAGAGTGATGGTATTTTAAACAACATTCATTTTCTAAATATCCAACATTAACACCTGAGATGTTATCTATTAATGCCCACTGCATTCTCTCGGTTTGGGATGAAAGTAAAAGATAGTATTTACAAAATTGAAAACAAAATTGTTTAAATATTAACAGGTACTTGCAAGTTAAATTATACTTGTAGGCTCCTTATCTTTGACTTGAACAGGAATTGCTATTGTGACCGTTTGATAACATCAGACTTAGTGTAAATGTTGAGAGATTATGGTTTGATCTAAAGATAGTGAATCGATTTTAAGAAGAGGGATTATTGAAAGAATTGGACAATACAAGCGAGATAGATGGACATTGTAGATGACAAAATTTGCAGCAACGACATATTGAACGTTCATAGCAGAGAATGTTGATAGTGTTCAGCTTGTCGTGATAAGCATAAAAGTAGACGCGAAGGATGATAGGTATTTGATGGCTTGAAATTGTTGCCAAAGTGGTTGCAGGAGATTTGCTGCTGAGATGACTTCATAATCGACGTCATTGATATTTTATGTTCTCTTGAAATTGCTCGTGGAAGGTCAGTGATTCGGATAAGCAAATACCTTGTTGGTAGTTAATCGATATAGGTTGAATGCGAATGAATTTTCGGTGACAAGCCGAGAACCTTTTTGACGAAATGCCATTTACATGAGTCAAGTTGTTTGAAGTTGTAGATCGAAAAATCGAACCAGATGACTGCCAACATATCAGTCATGATTGGTTCTAACATCACTTAAAAATGAAGTGAAAATTAATAGTTTAATTTATTTTTAGCGGAAAAAAAAACTCGACTGCAGCTCATTTCGACTCAACTTTACATCTTTGAATACCATTCTTACCATAAGAAATAATTATCGTGGTATTTCCTCTTTGAAGCATCATGTATCTTCGTTCATCTATTGTTTTTGCTTGTTAATTTCAATTTTCGTGCTTCCAAGTTTTTAGATGATGATATTTAGATTAAATTTGATCATAATTTACTGTGAAACTTTGATCTAATGGTCATATTAAAGTATTTAAGGTAGTATTTGTAAGGATAAGATGGTCTTATAAATAACGTTTTTATCTTTAATGTGAAATAAACTTATATATACTTTAATAATATATGCTTATAATATTAGTTTATATATTGATATTAAATAATAGTTATGATCATGATCAGTAATATTTGATATTTGATCAACAACACGAAATAAATTCGACAAAATTTTTAACGTAATTGTCTATAATTAGATAAGTTTATGCTCATCATTGTTGATGTCAAGGATGCAACTTCACATTGAAGATATATAATAAAAAGGCTTCACGTTCGGTAAGCTTTAAGTTTGAATTTGTAAAATTAGTGCATTCATATAATAAATTTATATAATCAGCGATATATATATATATATATATATATATATATATATATATATATATATATATATATATATATAATTTTGTAACAGATAGTGTTAAACCATGCTCCGGGAGCTAATAAGCTTCAGTTTCATAATTGTAAATGTTGCCAAAAACCGGAGTTCGATTACATGCAGAGCAGACTTCCTTATCACTCTTAGACGAGCTAATGGTAGCCGGCAGCACTCATCAGTAGGGTGAACTACCATCAGTCGTTTCGGCTGCCTTGTGATATATTAAAAAGGCATCTCCGAGAATTTGCTAACGTGGTAGCATGGGCCTAGCCTCTTTAAACTAACCATGTGCTTTCCGGAACATACTAATTTTATTCAGCAGGAATTTTACTTGTTGTCGTTGCTTGCTTTCTCACAGGATCCTTTGAAGGATACATTTTTATAATTTTAAATGCGATTGTGTTAAACTGTGCTCCGGGAGCTAATAAGCTTCAGTTTCATAATTGTAGTTGTTGCCAAAAACCGGAGTTCGATTACAAGTAGAGCAGACTTCCTTATCACTCCTAGACGAGCTGATGGTAGCCGGCAGCACTCATCAGTAGGGTGAACTACCATCAGTCGTTTCGGCTGCCTTGTGATATATTAAAATGGCATCTCCGAGAATTTGCTAAAGTGGTAGCATGGACCTAGCCTCTTTAAACTAACCATGTGCGTTCGGGATCATCCTAATTTTATTAGGTTGGAAATTTACTTGCCGTCGTTGCTTGCTTTCTTAATGTATCCTTCAAAGGATCCTGTGAGAAAGCGAGCAACGAAAGCAAGTAAAATTCCTGCTGAATAAAATTAGGATGATCCGGAAAGCACATGGTTAGTTTAAAGAGGCTAAGCCCATGCTATCAATTTACAAATTCTCGGATATGTCTTTTTAATATATCACAAGGCAGCCGAAACGACTGATGGTAGTTCGCCCTACTGATGAGTGCTGTAAGCGAGAGGAGAGTTCGCCCTACTGTAAGCGAGAAAAGGACCTATTCCTGCTTAGAGACAAGAAATTTGAAGACGATCTGCTTTAGCAGATTCGAGACAAAGCTTTCAACCTTCGAAGTGTCGATGACGGAACGATAATAAACAAATAATGATCCTTTAGAAAGCGTGTCTTCGAGCCGGACGCTTGACACTTATTGCGATGTATTCAAAATGCGCAAATGACGATACAAATGCTATTGAAGGCGTGTTGCTTGTTTCCGACAAATTTAAATATAAATCTTTGAATGACAAAGAAACGTCATATTCAGTTCTATTCATTGAACTAAGTAATTTATCGATCGATGATAAGACAATGATATCAACCCAGAACAGCATAAATAACACCGATCAGTCAAAACGATCATTAAATGTACGACTCAGTAAATATCGTCGAACTTCCTCCACCTCTCAATAGTATGATCAATTTTGATAGTGAAAACAAAACTACCAGCAAGCGAGAGGACAAGGACCTATTGCCGCTTAGGGACAAGAAATTTAAAGACGATCTGCTTGAGCAGATTCACAACAAATTATTCAACATTTGAAAAGTGTCGATGACGAAAAGATCATCAACAAATGATCTCTTAGAGAGCATGTCGAATCCGGTATCTTTGCATACAGCCTCAACTCATGCAGTTAAAATGCGACGCGACAGGATTCACATTTACACCGACGATCAGCCATCAAGTAGTTAATCAGACAGCAACGAATCTTTTTAAAATATGTTTTACATTATTTTAGAAAGTATCACTCAAAATACTTTCGTGCTCAAGATACTTACAATCGAACAGTTCTTCAAATTACATAAAAAACGATCAATCAGGTTGCTGATTATTCCATTTAAAAGAGAACCAGACATGAATTTTAGTAGATTATTACATTGTAATAGCCTCAGTAGTAAGAATGAATATTCGTTATCAAATAGCCTTAACATAATTTTCCAATGTCCCAACTAACAGATAAGGCAAATGCATATATACAAAATGAAGAATATAAACATTGGCACACTCTTGAAATGTTCAGTATTTTCAACAATACGCATCGCTGTACCATCCTCGCCCGCATGCTTTGCTTTAATATACTCTCTTCTGTAATTCATTAGCGTATTCGGTTGATTATCATGTTATTCCACGTATTGTGCTTTTGGCAAATGTAGATTAAGCTCTTAGATTTACATTAAAAATCACTTCTCACTGAGTATTGGAGTCATGTTAAGTTGATTTCAAATTTCGCTGTATTATGCATATCCATGCAACATAAACATCTTATGTAATTGCAGCTACTGTTTAATCTACAAGTTATCACAATGAGACAGAGTTTCATACTCAGCAAATTGCTCAAATTCTTGCCTTTACCATTTACAATTACATGGTAAATATATTACAAATATATCACAATTAACAAAATAGATCAGTCTACGTATTTTATACGATATATAAATCACAAATAAAGATAAATAATAAATTATTATACAAGATTTTATATAATTTAAATTTATATTAAGTTAAAATTTAAAATTGAAATTTAAAATAAAAGTAAATTTATACAATATATAAATTAAGATAAATAAAGATAACTAATTATAAACAAAAATAAATTTTAAACAATTTATATAGCAATAGTATTTAAAAAAGCCGTTATGACAAATACAATTACGAAATATACAAAAATCGAAAGCTTGTGAAACATTAATGAATTCAAATAGTCCTTGTTTTTTATCTGATTCTTATGTAAATCTAGATAACTGCAAAAACGTACAAACAAATACAACAGAACCAAAAATGTTTCAATACACTTCTATAAAATCACTGAATAAATTAGTTTTAATGATAAATTGAAAATTCAATATAAACACAATATAAATTGAAAGTTCAAATTACATTTAATTCAACTGTTGATTACCATTTACAATTATATGGTAAATATATTACAAATATATCACAATTAGCAAATCAGATCAGATAACTGAGTCTACGTATTTTATACGATATATAAATCACAAATAAAGATAAATAATAAATTATTATACAAGATTTTATATAATTTATATTTATATTAAGTTAAAATTTAAAATTGAAATTAAAATAAAAATCAAATTTTATGAATTGACTAAGAATTAGAGGTAATTAGGAGGAACTGCTGTGTTATCGGATTTCGGCGCCTATTCCTCGATAATGTTACACGTTTGTGGTCACAACGACCTGAAGGACGAACAATGACAACATTGTATCTTTTAATTTTGCACCAAAACAGCGTGTATGTCAATGAATTTGTCTCATATATAGAATTATATTTAAAAAATAAGCAAAAATCTATTTATCGATTGTTTTTAAAACATTTCCGGAGTATCGCCTATGTTCTTCATAACTTCAACAATAAAACACTATTGAACTACAGTTTATTTATTAGATTTAAATGATTATATATCGAATGTATTGTAATTTATCTAAAAGAAATAGAAGCGAAAACGACTGGTGACGTTATATTAATTTAAATACAACTTTATTAAGTAACACGAACAGGAAAGTATAAACCTAGACCACCCCATTAGGGGCTAGGCGTCTGTAGTAGGCGTATTCCGGGATAAGCTTCCCGACGAAGGTTGTAAAAAAGCATGCAGATTTATACTTTCCTGTTCACGGTACTGATGAGCTCCGTTAGAGCGAAACGCGTCTACGGTTGTTGAAGTTTGTCGTCACACATAGGATGACTGGGCATACGTAGCGACTTTGAATATTGCGAGAATAATTCGGTTCTATTTCTTGATCTGATGAGGATATATAGAATGCTGTCTATAACACTAAATGCTGCAACTTTCCATTGAGTTCTATTATATAATTGATCAATAATTATTAGCTAAGTAAGCTACTGTAAACACCATAAATAGAAAACAGAGTTAATCTTTATATTTAAAACGTTTCGTCCTTACCTGAACTTTGCCAATCTGGAATTATAGTAATTACAGCTTAAAAGTATTAAGAAAAAGAAAAAAGTAGAAAGTGA
This sequence comes from Pomphorhynchus laevis, assembly GCA_012934845.2. Lineage (NCBI taxonomy): Eukaryota > Metazoa > Acanthocephala > Palaeacanthocephala > Echinorhynchida > Pomphorhynchidae > Pomphorhynchus > Pomphorhynchus laevis. The sequence continues at coordinate 68,984 of WNNJ02002244.1, forward strand.
CTATTGCGTACTTAGTCTGATCTGCAAAATGTTTGTTCTGTATTTATTCCAGTTTCTTTGTCACACATTAATTGTCCTATACATCCACCATTGTTTCGGTTTCTTGTGAGTTTTTTGTCATTAACATTTCGCGCAACTACACAATATTCAACACAACCTGTGGTGGTATTATGTATGTTTATACAATGATTGACTACGGCGTATCTTCTTACTAGTTTCTTTTGTAAATCGCTTCGGCGATTGTTAAGCCTAATATTTAACGACAAGCCGTTTTCTTCGGTGTATTGTGCCAGACAGTGTTTACAATAAGCAACATAAATTATACCCTTGGTAGCACATGTTGTGTTTTCTTTAATTTTGTAGTTATAAGATTGGTATAGTTGCTTTTAAAATATTGTCTATCTTCTACTTGTTGATAACATTTTGTTCTTGCTCTATTACATTTTTTAAACCTTTAAGGCGAATCTTATTTTCTTTGATTTTTATTGACACTAGATGGTTTTGTTTTATAGAATTAGTTATTTTATAAGTTATTTGTACTGTTTCGCTTGGAATATTTAAGATTTTGTTTATTTTTAATGTCTTATTTTTTATTTCGAAATTTTTTTGTACACCTGGTTGGCAAGGTAGTAATATTGTAATTTTATCTTGTTTCATTTCTTGTTTTGATTTTAATTTCGTTAATGTTTTTTGATATGCTCTGTTTTGAGCAACATCTATTCTCATTTTGTGTACCCTTTGTTTTGGAAATCTATTCATCTGTAATTACTGTAATTTCAGATTGGCAAAGTCCAGGTAAGGACGAAACGTTTTAAAGATTAACTCTGTCTTCCATTTATGGTGTTTACAGTAGCTTACTTAGCTAATAATTATTGATCAATTATATAATAGAACTCAATAAAGAGTCCCAACAGACAGTGTTATTACGAGTTGAATTCTTCAAATGATAAAAACTATTATATATAATCTACAGGTAGAGATTATAGACAGCGGTTTAAACAACCAACTCGAATATTTAGACTTTAATTGCGATTGCTGCTTTGCCCGTTCTAAGATATATTTAGAATGTTATTATGAATATACGTTTTTTAATGTATACAGCATAATGCCCATATGCTCAATTAGTGCAAGTTGAGTTACATCTGCTAGAGAAGATTGTACATGTGGAATTTGAATCAATCCCGGAAGGTAGGGTTAATTTAGATTTCTGAAAGATAAAACTATTGGTCTCTAGACGGGGCAAGAGTTCTACTTAAATTTTATTAACAGACGTTTGGTAAATCAGGCAGAACTATTTAGCTCTACATGGATTAAATACGCAGGTATTCAACAACTCTTGACAATGTCAGTGATTACGCCAGCTAAACATCTAACCAATCCTTTTTTCTATCTTGGGTTATTAAATCATCTTCTAAAGCTATTAAATTAGTAGAATATTTCATTATTTATCATGCTTCCGTCATATGTCATCGGTTTTTGCAAAGTTTAGATTTGAAACTTCTGAAGATGTGAAAGCTGACCTTATAAGATGGTTTTTAAGATGTTATTCTATGAAACGAAGGTCATAGTGCATTTGCAATTATTTGTGACGTTCTTATGTTCAATTTGGTTCTATAAAATCGAGTGAATCATGATCAATATAGAAGGATTTTACCGATTTTCTAAAAGAAGATGAAATAATTTTATTTGAATATTACAAATCTATTTAATATATATCGCGATGCTGTCGCCCACAGTTTGACCAAATCAAAAGAAAACAAGTAATCCTTGTGATCTTAAATATTAATGTTTATCAGGTTTTTTTAAATTAGGATAGGAGCATTCCCAGTGTCGCTGTATATGGCAACTTTGACATGAATACATCACCACATAAAATATGCAAATTTAAGATTTCCGATAATTTTAGCAATTTCGTTGGAAGAGTTAAATGTGCCCAACAACAATTTAAATGTTAAGACCATCTAATCTGTTTTGCCCAGTTAGATCCAGTTTGTAATGCAAATCCACGTTTATCGAAACCAATGCGATTTTGTATAATCCGGTGAAACCTTCGGCATTTTTATCATTTTCGCGACATTCATTTAAAATCATTTGTTTTGATTAAAAACTGTTATTAATTTAGACGTACTCAAATTCTGATAACAATTATCCTTATTAGATCGATGATACGGTTGCTAATATCGCTGTGTGCAGGGTACGTAATTATTTATTACACTTTAAAACACGCACATTTGCTCGATGTTTGTCAAAAAAATGTGGTCATGTATTCTCATTACAATAGGCACCAGCAGGCAGTTCGATACCTTTTGACCTTACCCAACGTATCCGTTAATGACGAAAAGAGTGCAAATTCATATAATCTTACTGTGTGTTTTATTTCTGTGAAACGTAATAAATCTTCATTTGAATACCTTCATCAATCGATCGCTAGTTTACATTACGGATTAATCAAGGCCAACATGCCTGCATTGTTCGTTGTCGCGTTTGGTGGTGAATATGTAGACAAAATAGTAGCCACTAAATTCAAATGGTTCAAAATTCCGGATCTAAAAGATATTGTACAAAATCATGACTTAAAACCAAATTGCAATAATTCGAAGGGCTGTATTGAATATTATCATTATATCCATGTCCTAAACATAACGTCTAATTATAAATCAAGTCACTTGCTAATCCTTCAAGATGATGCTCTCGCTCACTCGGGAACAGGCTCGAATATAAAATGGTTACTAGAAAGAAGAGTGCATCAAATTCGTTACTCCAAACCCAAAATTGTAAAGATGTATACACCTGAATATTATCAAAAATACCCAATCACAACACATGATATCCTCGAACTGATTGCCTTTACGTACATGATATTCATTATTTGTACGATGAACGGAATGAGAAAGGATGCCTGTTTATCTATTTGTATATTTTTTGTGCTGATTTGCCTCTTTGGTGGTCGAGAAATTTTCTACGAAAAACGACGCTATTTTTACATGCTATTTACGTTAAAACCTTCATATGATGCCTCTTTGGTTGCTGTATTGTACATAAATCCTATGAATTACGTTCATCATTTAATAAATTGGCTGTTACGAAACAGAAGAGACAACATCGACATAATGATCCATAGGTACACTCACAAACAATGTATCACTGATGTTACGCTGGAACCTAATCTTTTTTACCATATTGGCTTTGAATCTGCAGTAGCTCATCCTCGGAACTGGAAACTATTCACTGATATTCCTTATCATTTGTTTTGATATCATATACTTTCATATGTTACTAAGGAATATTTAGTTTAATTAAGTTTAGATTAATCGTTTAAATTTAATTAATCAATTTGTTCGTTTTCTTAAGCAAATATCTATATTTAATACTGATCTAAAAATTGATTCCACCGTATTTCAAACAGAATTTTTAAAAATGTTAGATTATGCTAAATATATTACAGTATACTGTTAAAATATTATAAAATTATTAAATAATAAAATGTTATAATTATTAAATATAACATTATAATTAATTATAATTATTAGGAATAAACTTGTTTCCTTCGATAACATGTTCTAATTTAATCCTAATGAGAATACTATACTACTTCTGCCAATTCCTTGTACCACGTCATTCAATCCTAATGGGTACATGGAATTAAGCGTTTCAATCCAAAAATCTTATATATCTAATAGTTTTTGATTTAATATTGTCTTATTTTCTTCAATAATATGTTCTAAAATAAATAATTTACAGTATCCTATATCATGTCTTATTAATCTCATGTGCTTATGAAATATAGTTTGACTATTATGCTGTATATTATATATGTGTTGCCTATTCATCATATTGCAGTTACAATTATAATCATTACTGGATGGATATCCTTTATCTGACATTGCTGGGTGAATATCCTTTACATGGAACCGACAACTTAGTCGATAAAATATCTTAATATCGATACTTCAGTGAGTGCAATTTTAAATCGGCTTCTACTCAAGTATTACTACGACAATAAAATACGGAATAAACCGTATACTAGACTACCGGATCATTTGACCACTATAAAAGACATTATGACCAATCCTAATGTCTACATTTTCGCTGACCGTTTTCACGAATCATCACTAATGACCAAATACAGCGATAGTGTAACGAGTGTAAGATAATTGATGCGCCTATGAATGTCTATTTTACACAATTCGATAAAGTTCGTTGAAATAAACGAACATCAAATAGTTTAATCATATACACAATCAAACTTGTTATTTAACTCTTTAATTATTTGTAATTTAATTATTTAATACGATTAATTATTAATATTAAATATTAATTAGTGTTATGTTTTTAAAAACATAACACTTGAAAAGGACTATTGCAATAATCGAAAATTTGTGAACGATAATTTCTTATTAAATTATTCCTCTCGATGTTTAAACGCCCTGAACTATAGGACGGTGAACGTATCATTGGACAATATTAAAAATATTTTTAAATAATAACGTATAATTAAATATACTATATTGATGCGCTTACAATATTAATTAAATAATTATCTGGCATTAATAAATTCATTGTACCATTATAACAGTTATCAGCAGCGTAACAAAATTGAATTGTAATATATTTACGTTTAATCGCTCTATACACCAGTCCTTTTCTACAACATTGAAAAAATAAATTATAAATTAATTATTGATTATTGTCAATTATAAAATAAATGGCATTTGTTATTGTAAACACAAATGTAACATTCAAATTCAAATATATTGAACCGCCGAATACAGTCGAAAATACTTTTGTATTCAATGGAATGGTTCGCAATTAAAAAGATGAATTTTATTATTTTTATTTAACATTAGACCAACTGACCAGCTTTTACGACGATTTATTTCGATTATTCACACTTAAATATTGACTTATAAATGTGAAAATTTTTAATTATATTTTAACATATATTTTTAAGTAAATTTTTTATTAATTTTTTATTAATGTTACATCGATCTCACACCTTGGCTTGCCCAGAACTACTAGTATCGAATAGTGTATGTAAATTTCTACAAACGGACAGGAACACGCAAAGCCAAGAGTTTGAAAACGACCATCAAAACTATATGAAACTCAAAGAAACAATATACGACAAATGGATTGATGATAATTGTTTACTTTCTCTTTCCGAGATCGTGATCGGAGTTAGAAATGAATTTAGCATCACAGTTTCCACATCTTTGGTTGATTGGTGTCTTCGAAATATTCACTACACCGTAAAAATGTACTTTGGTTCCTGTAGCTCGTAATACTGGGCGTACAATTGATTTGCGATTTGAGTACGTTCCAAAAAAATATAATTTTTAATTATATTTTTATATATTTATATAAAAACTATATATAAAAAATTATACATTTGTAAAAAATCGTATAATACAATCGAAATAATACAAAATTATATAATTAAATTTAACATTATATTTAATGTAACAATTATTCATTTAATTTATTTATAAATTTCAAAATATATACGTATAAATCATACGCATTGTAATAATTTCATAAGCGAGCGTATTTCAAAAAGGGGAAAAAGGTGTTTTGAATCAAAGTGTGAATATGGATTATCGGTTAGATATAAAAATCTCTTTAAGAATCATACAGATTTCTTTTGATGAATAAAGAACACGGTTTATTATCATATATTGTAGCATAAGCGTATATGAATGATTTGAATGCATCTCAGTAATAATAATGCTTTATTTAGCAAAGTATAACAATTTAAAAAATCATAGTACAAAACAGTAGGTCCTGACAAGCGAACCAGACATCAACAAAGAAACCATGTTGCGATCCACAATATGATTGAGAAGATATACTGAATCTGCGCCGTGGAATAAACAGGTATTTTGTAATTACCAGCGAATTTTCCCTTCTTTTGTAGTTTTTTTGATGTTCAGTAATGTTTCACTTTGTTGTTGAACCCATTATAAATTGTTCGCTATGCTATACAATCTAATCAGGTCATCACCATTTTTTGAGTCTTCGTTGGTGGAGCCGAGTTTAAAAATGCTCTCAGGTTCATCGTTCTTAGCTGCTCTGAACAAGGTTTCAAAAATTTTGGCAGTATCTAGTTGTGTAAAATATTTGGCTATAAAATTCCGCAATTTTAGTTTATTTTTAAGGAATGTTTTATATTGGGCAATGATTTGTTCGCCTTGAGTTATGCTAAAATACATATACGTGCTTTCAATGGCCAATAACAAAACCCATTCCATTTTTGATCGTTTTGTTAGTTCTTTTAAGCATGTTAATAGGAAGTATTTTCTTTGTTCTGGAGGGCGGTTTCGAGCATAAAAGCTGAAGGTGGGAGCCAGGAAAACTTTAGCGATATTTATGCATTCATTTAATGTTACATTCCATCTATATGCATTACTTGCTGTACGTATATCTTTAATCATTAATTTTCTCGCTGATGCCAGATCTTTATGATGTGTTAACTTACTATTAAAATGACTACCCAAAATCCTCAAACTCCTGACTGCATGTGTGCCCAGTAGCCCGTCATTCAGAGAATCAGCTCTCTTCCATTTATAAGTGATATATTTCGTTTTCTTTTCGTTTAACTCAAGTCCAATATCAATGCCTATTTGTTTTATTAATTTGACTGTGGTATAAATGTAAGCCTTCACTTTATTGATATCTTTAGTCCATTTCTTGAAGAGGAGAGTTATGTCGTCGGCAAAGATGCAACAATCCATGTGTTCGTTTCTTAAGTTTTTGGTGAGATGCACAGTAGCTAGGTTGAATAAAATAGGAGAAATTGGTGAGCCCTGCGGTACTCCTTTGGAAAGGAATCTAAATTCGTCGTCTGTACCCTCTAGTGAGGCGGATCTAGATTTTAATATCCAACTAATCCGATGAACGAGACTGTTATGTATGTTGTAACGATATAATGCATTGAAGATACTCTCGTGGGTTATCGAGTCGAAGGCGGCTGAGAAGTCTAATGAGTATATAATTTTTGCGAAAGAGCTACTAGTAAGGAACCTTTTCATGTAATTTATTGCCATGGTGGCGCTTTTCTTCTTTCAAAACCCGAAATTGTTACTGGGTAAAATCTTATTATCTTCGAGAAATTTTGTGAGTTTGTTAGTTACTGCTTTTTCGTATATCATAAGTAGTGAATTTGATATTGTGATTGGCCTCAAATCCTTTTCATTTCTTATTTTTGAGGTCTTTGGAATTAGAATAATTTTGCCTTGTCCGATTTCATTCCAGTTTTCAGGGTTTGTTTTCAACATTATTTTAGCCAGAAGGATTTTGTTCTCTCGATTGATCAGTTTTATAACGGCCGCTGGAGCAGCTAGTCCATTTGAAGATGTTTTAGGATCCTTCGGCCATGCAATCAGTATGTCTAACACTGTCAAGTTATCATCTTCAAATTTCCTAGTTAAATTACCTTCTGTTTCTGGGAGAGGGAGCGTTTGTATGTATGGCCCTAGGTTGGCTGTGTGCTTAGCACGAATCTTATCCCATACTGTTTCTAGTCCTTCCCTAGATATCCATTCCTTAGCTTTGTTACGCCAATCTTGCCAGCGTTCATTTTTAATACACTTCCACCAAGGTTTCGAATATTTACATAATTTTTTTAATTCTTTTGATTTGTGTTCCAAAGTTTTGATGTAATATAAGTATGATGCTCTTTCTGCACTTTTTGCATCCCCTTCTGCTTTAGCTGCTTATATTTTTCTTTTAAGAGTTTGGAGTTTATTAGGTAGTTTATTGATGTTAGGCATGGATTTGAAAAATGGAGCACTCAGTCTAAGAATGATATCTGAGCATTCTCTCATAAGGTGTTGATTAGGTACACAATCTGATATCTCCACTAATTTCTTCTTCAAATTTGCGTTAAATATAGTGATTTCTTTTATATTCGGAAGGAAGCGGTTTTTGTAAATAATTTGATGTGTCCAACTCCAAATGACTGGTTTATGTCCGCAGTCATGGATCTGTGGATCAAGATTTTCAATCCATTTTAATCTCAAGGCTGGGAATGTTTTACTGGAGAACGCCAGGTCAATCGTGGATGTCTGGTTCTTGGTGTTGAAGAAGGTCGGGGCTTCAGGGATGGAGATATCCATACGATTGTATATCATGCCTTGGATTTTTGACCCAAGATTATCGTTAAAGTCTCCAATGATCCAGTAGGGATACGACTCTAAGACTTTCATGAGACCATAATAGACTTGTTTTTTATCTTTCTTGGTATTTAATTTTCCAGATTTAATATATATATTTACAAGTAAAGTTCTGACATTATTAAGAAGAAAAGAGAATCCCAACATACTGCCCCACTCTTCAACGACATCTAATTCAAGACGTGGGTGAAGCCCTATTTTACATAGAATTACCGAGGCCTTTTCGTTGTTTAATTTGTTAGATAAGAACGTATAATTCTTTGTAATATGTGAGAGTGTGCTTTCCAATGTCACATTTGAACGTGCTTCTTGAAGTAGTATGATTTCATAGTTAGAGAAAGCAGGAAAATACGTTAGGTTTTTCATTGATACACAATTCCAACTCATTATATTATATCTTAGTGTATTATTCATTTAATATAGGAATTGGCCACCTTGTTTATTTTATTTTTATTGGCCACCCTCAAGACATTACTCAATTCATCCCAAAGCACATATATACCCACTTTACTACATACATAATCCCCTTACTCATCTTCATCTCAAGGTCTTTTAACCCCGATGAAGAGCTCCTAAAGATAATCCCTTTTATTAAACTATTCTTGTTCAACCATATCTTTCGAGTTATATCAATCTGTAAGAACGATAATCGTATCAGCATAGCCAATGCCTATATCCAATCAGGAGAAATTCACAAGAACGTGACCTCCTGGATTGTAGATTAGGTAGCGGTTTTGACATGTTACTTGGTTACTTCAACGACAGAACTGGTCGTTGGATTAATGAATGACTCCACAAAGCCAGGGACGACTATCTTATTCACAAACCACCATCCATCACCTTTCATTGCTCTACAACAAATTCGCTCCTCGACATACTACTGCTACATAGGATGTGGTTGTTGAAACCCACCTGTTTTAAGCATTTGCGCCAATAGCTGACCTCCTCTCATGACCTAAGACGCTGGCGGCTAGAGGAAGATACGTTGCTTAGAAGGAGGTTTCCCTTTATGCCATCAGGGTGGCCTTCTTTCAAGCAGCTATCCAACTCTTCCCCCGAATTGGAAATGAGAGTTTGACCGAATTTAATGCCTACCTATCATCGCAAGCTATCGTGACCCTCTTGACTACCTATAGAGGTCCCTTATATAATCCCAATACAACAAAACTCAAGGTCCTATCTAAACTGCTACACCTCTCCAATCTTTCTGTTTCCGTTAGACAAGTCCTCTCGAACGGATATTGGAGCTCTAGATATAGGTTCCAGCTAAGTGGGGATAGTGCGAGCATTGCTCACCTTAATCCTTCCCAGTCTTCCTTTTGGAAGATATTCAAGAAGAAGAAGTTTGCCTGTTGGAGGGAAAGTGCCTCGGGTTTGATCGGTAGTATATACCTTGACAAAATTTTAGAGGAGTCACTAGCCCTACATAATTATGGAGCCACGCTTTCTCCCAGCCAATCCCTCCTTGGGTGAATTCAGGAGCAGGGACTTATCTGTTACGGATATCCTTAACTTCTGGGGCCAACTTCCGGCACCTCCAAATTCGTCGCTCACTCTCTCTCGAGATGTAGCCGGCATCAACCGATCATCATGTAGCCAGCAACATCCGATGTAGCCGGCATCAATTGTAACTGACGTACATTTTTACCAAAGAAAAATCGGGTTCATGCCTCAAGCTCCTGCGGTCATTTCGATTCAAAATTCCCTAATTTTCCATCTACGAAAAAGGGCTTGCGCGTAGAATCTGCGACCATTTAAGTAGGCGTAATCCCACCGAGTTTTCATGGGTTTGTCAAAGGGCGCTCCGTTCATTCAGCAATTGGTGAAGTGAATCAATTTTGTCTGGTTAACAGTCATCAGCTTGATGTAGCTGTTTTTCTTGACTTTTCTGCCGCATTTGGCCGCATCTACATTCCCTTGGTTATCTCTTCTCTCAGGTCCCTCGGGCTTCCTGCGAGAATTGTTAACAGGTGGAGATATTGCTGTACACAAAGCGATTCTACCATGAAGACGACCCTGATGCACGTCAGTTCTACCCTATTACAGGTGTGCCTCAAGGTCCCCCACTTTTTCTTATCTCATATCTTGTTCCATTTTTCGCTTCAAGGCTTTCAAACGCGATCAACATCTTGTGGTATATTTTGATGATACAACATCCATGTTTTCTGGACGCAGGTGTAAAAATGTAGTCTTGGACATCAGCCGATTCTTTTTTATAGATTAAAAGATCAGTTATCCTTATTCAATCTTATTCTAAACTCTGAAAAATCGCTGGTAGTAGTCTTTCATGCCACCCATGCAACAAAAAAAGAAACTTAAAAGACTAGCACTCTCCGCACTCCTCCATTTTGCAACATCAACCAATCCCCATCTTCATGAGTCGAGAAAAATATCCGGGGCTCACCGTTACGGTGAACTGGTCGGCAAAAGCTAACCTGGATAGACTTAAACGTATCCTGAAGAAATCTAGGTGGGCCCTGAAACGGACTCAGTATCTGTCATTGAATGGGAAAACCCAAGTGCGCCTTCGAGGTACTTGGGCTCTCTCGGGATTAGTCTTCTTCTCTAGAGGACGTCGCCCAGAGCACAGACTAAGGTTTCTCAAGCTTCTCATCTCGCGATTTCCGACCATAGTCTGCTTCGATTGGACACTTAGGGGGTGAAAAACCTCGAATGATTCAGTCGGAAGGCGGCACGCTGGTTCGGCTGGGGGCTCAGATCCTACAGAACTTTAGGCCGTGAATTGCATTGATGAAGACTGCTGCTGTTCCAATAAATTAAAATAATAAAGAACTCAAAAACATTATCGTTGTCATTAATTAGCCTGTCTTACCTGTTGGTTGTTTGTATTTATTTAAGACAATCTTTATTTATTTATTTAAAAGCTAATTTTTAGTGATTAAAAATTGTGCACGAGCGAACTACTTGACGGAGAATCAAACAATGTTTAATTTCAAACTAATTCTAATAGAATTTGCACAAACAAGGTAAATTATTCAATGAATAACATACATGAAAAGAAGAGTTCGCGGAACGTCTTCCAACCAAAAAACTAAACAATCTAGTAGAAATTAATTTATAGTTATCTAAAACAAAAGAAGTATTCCAACAAACTACTCCGATTGTTTGTAGCTAAACTTTTTAATCGCATAATTTGTAATTTCGCGAGAAAATACATCTGGGTATACAGAATTTTTTTCACTTCCCCGGATCTCGCAGAAAAATATATTTTTTAGTGTTAACCTTCAGCAGCTTAGCGCATTTGTATTCAAACCACATTGAAGCTTCTGTTTAGATATAGAACTTGTTGAACGATGACCGACTTGTTAAACGATGAATTAAGATATAATGAAATATCGTTATGTGGGACCTGATGCACAAATTCTCATGGACAGCACATGCAACGGACCTACATCATGTTTCAACTGTGGTCTTCACCACGATGGTCAGGAAATACATGATATTTAAAAGCTAATGAGATCGACATGTTACACAGTACATATATTCGTCTTCATTTCGAGAAACTGCTTCAAATGCACAACTATCATATAATACTGACGAGATTCTAAAAATTATCAATGCCAAGAATAAAAATTTAAAAAGAAATAGCAGAGCTATAAATTTGATTGGTTCGCTGCATCAACCTCAATCATCTGCAAAACAGGATACGTCGAAATGCACTAAAAGGTATTCTTCGCTCAGTCTTGCTACTATTAAATTACAAAAAGGCAAAAATGGCAGAAGTCTACAAGATATGACGGTACTATCAAATCAGTAGGTTGCGCCACGTCGTGATTTCGAGCGGGACATGCACATTTACTGTTGGATATGACATCAGGAGGGGAAACCTTTCGGCTGTTGAGCCCAACTAGTATGCCTGTTCTTCCCGATTGCAAGTCAACTCAATGGAAAGTACTAGGGGCCCCTTTTCACGGAACATTCTTCAGTAGAATTCTGGAGGTGCTTATACTTTTCGTCTTCTATCAGGTCGAGATGCAGACGGTATTGCTCTCCAGCAGGCTAAGTCAATCCGGTTATCTTAAGACATTACTAAATTTATACCAACGTATGTATTCGCCCACTATACTCCACATATAACATATTTTCACTCATCTTCTTCTCAATGTCTTGTAACCATACTTAAATGCCATTTAAAATCATCCCTTATACTAAACTACTCTTGTTTAGCCCTGTCTTGCTCAGTGATAACACTCTGTAAAGAAGGTAAAGCATCAGAATATCCAATATCGATATTCTATCATGGATATGACATTTTAATTTGTGTCTTCGACGATAGGGTTAGTCGTTGGATTAAAGCCGCACTCCACAGAGCCAATAACGAGTACTTAATACATACACCCTTACATTTCATTGCAATCAACAAATTTACTCCTAGCCATTTTACTGCTTTATGAGAAATGGTTGCTTAAGCCCTTATGAATTCGCGCCATCAAATTTTCACCTCGCACGACCTACTAGCGGTTACAGGAATATAAATTGCTAAGGAAGAGGTTCCACTTTTATCCAATCAGGATGGTTTTCTTTCAAGCAGCTATTAAACACTTCCCATTAATAGAAAATACGAGTCTAACCTGATTCAATTTATACCACTCTTCGCAAGCTATCGGGATATTTTAGACTACATATAAAGGTCGCATTTTCAATCCCACTACAACAAAACTCAAGGTACTAGCAAAAATGTTACACCTTCCTAATCTTTCTGTTTCCCTCAGACAGGTATACTTTCACAATTACGGGCACACTCCCTCTCCCAAACTTTCCCTGATAAGCGGTTTCAGGACTAAAGACTTCTCCGTTACGGATATCCTAAAATCATGGGGGTCACTTCAAGGAACCGCTAAAACCCATTCGCCACTCTCCACTCATGTATGTCAGCTTCTGACAGATAGTTAGAGAAAGACGGTTGTTATTACGATGATCTTAGCCACCTCTTCCGATATCGCCGTGATTGACATGGTCGGGGGTTTATGTTTACCAAGGAAAACACCGGTTACAACTCCGCCTTCTTCCTGTAACTTTTCGTCTTATCGCTCTTGGATCCCCATCGTTCATCAACCTCCCATTCTTAGACGACACTCGTCTCACCTCTCTATCATTGCGTTTCCGTCATTCCCACTTACTCTACGTTCCCAATTACTCTAACAACTAGGTATCCGATCCTTCCTCGTCGCCGCCCCACTAGCTTAGAATCAGTTTTCCCCACTTGACGTCCGTTGCGCTCCCTTCTTTATTGCATTCAAATGCCGCCTCCGTATCCACCTCCTCGAAACATTATTTAGATTTTTTGTTGTGGTCATGTAAGCGTGCGCCGGCACGCATTTGCCACGTAAAAATAAACTTTTTTATATAATATATATTATATTATAGATAATATAATATTTATAATATTAAGTAAAAATAATATTGATAATATTACTAACATTCCGTTACATATATGGTCAGACTACCTCGAAAATATTTTAGTTTTACTAGTAGAGGACGACAAATTGCTTCTTCCGAAACTTGTCACGTGAAGTTTAGTTGATTTGAAAGATGAATGTCGTAAACGAAGTTATCGGGTTTTAAATTAACCATCTAAAGTTTTATATTTCGAAAAAATGCGAGTGATTATGAAGATAAAACATCTAGATTAAAATTATCAGTGCATATTCATTACTCATTTATTAAAGTTAAATGTGCTAACACTGGTTCCCCAGTTATGTTGTGTTTTTGTGCCAAATAACCAGTCTATAGCGTTCAGCAATAAACTTGTTCAAAAATAGGGTAACTCTGTGTACATTATTTACATTTTTTAGAAAATTCACAATCTGGTTGCTTATTAACTTAGCATAGTTTGACAAAACCTTTGACTAATATATATAAAGAATTTTTACTCCATGGAAGTACTCAATTCATTCAAGATCATCTACTCCTTGTAACATAAATCCTGATGAATTTTCTTCTTATCAACAATCTAAGCTATCTAATTTACTTTCTATTCTACCCATATACCCATTGTATCATGTATTCTCTTTGAATACTTCCCTCCCAGAGCTATTCCACCTTGCTGTTTCGTCTGATGAAGTTTCTACGGTCCTTCTGTCATTACCTAATAAAACATCTCCTTCTGACCCAATTCCCACTCACTTGCTTAAAAATATCTGCTCATATATCTCGCCCTTCCTAACCATTTTGTTCAACTTGTCTATCCGTAGCCGCACATTTCCTTCCAACTTGAAATACGCCACTGTTCGTAATTTTCTCAAAATGCAATCTCTCGACCTTTCACTACCATCTTCGTACCAACCTATCTCACTTATCCCAACCCTCTCTAAACTCCTTGAGCGTCTTGTTCTCAAGTAAGTTAATGCATATCTATTTTCCTCCAACTTATTTCCTCCCTTACAAGCTGCTTTTCGCTATAATCAGTCTACTGAAATTGCATATCTTAAAATTCATAAAGACTTACTCATCTCGCGCAATCAAAAATTACGTAGTGTCATAGTTTCTCTTGATCTCTCATCTGCTTTTGACATCGTCGATCACTCAATTCTTCTCCATCGTCTTCTTTATGATGACGGCTTCTCTTTACTCACTGTAGCTTGGTTTTCTTCATATCTATCAAACCGTACTTTTCGAGTTTGTTCTAACTGTTATTTTTCCCCTTCTTCCTCCATCCCGTCCGATGTTCCACAAGGCTCCGTATTAGGCCCTTTGCATGTCTCTCTTCTTCTCTGTGATTTCTCTTCTATTTCTCATTCATTTAACTTCCATGTTATGCAATATGATGATAACATACTCATATATGCTCACGCACCTGCTCATCGTATTCATGATCTTAGTGTTTCTGCTTCCAAAAGTCTTGCCTCAATTTTCAATCATATTTCTTATCTTCGTCTTACTCTGAATCCCAATAAATCCAAAATGATCCTACCTCGACGCTTCGGCTTTGAACCTCCCTCCGTATCATTAAATTCTACAATTCTCCATATCGTTGACAATCTCGTTTTCTTAGGCTTCCATTTCGAAAACCGACTTTCATAGAATTCCTTTCTTGCATGACTCTCCTTTTTTAAGACGATTACTGCCTTAGATATTTTCCAACTCACCTAAATCCACTCTTCTTTCACTACAACGCATCGTCAACGCAGTCATCCGAATTCTCCTACGTCTTCGTCGTTTTGATCATACATCTGGCCATCTTGCTTTTCAAATTCGTATTCTTCTCATTGCTTTTTGCCTTGTAACTTTTCATAACCCATCATTTCTCAACCTTTTTTTTCTTGATAATTCTCGTCCTGTTTACTGTTCCTTGCGTTCCTGTAATTCCCTTCTTTTACATGTCCCAAACTACTCTACCTCTTTTAGCTTCCGCTCCTTCCTTGTGACTGCTCCTCTCTCGTGGAATCATCTGCCCATTCATATACGCAAATCAACCTCAATGCCGTGTTGCAAACGCCAAATCTGATCACATTTAAACAATTTAACAAATTTATCTGTATGACCTTTGCTGTGTTTTTGTTAGTTAGTGAACTTGCAAGCGTGCAGTTGGCACGCATTTGCCATTTTAAATAAATTATTATTGTTATTATTGTTGAAATAATAAAAAATATCATTAAAAAAACTTTGAGAAATAATATATATGCATTTGAGATAAATATATACACGATCATTCGATTAATAACAACGACCGCTGCAAATAAAGCACTAATTATAAATATATACAACGAAAAGTTATACAAAAAATTCTGCTACTCGTCCCAAACGTTTGGTGCAATTCAATTTTATTCTTAAACAAAATTAATGCCCAAGGACAAGCCTGCGACAACTCTGAAATGCTGTTAATGCAACGACCCGAATGCTAAATGCAAAGAATGTCGATGTGCTAAGCAGAATACCCTATGCTCGAATTGCTCAGCTGTGAATTGTTCCAATCGTCATGTAAATTGCTCATATCTACACCTCGCGCTCATGATGTACGTTTCGATATCGCCTGCTGTGGTTTTTATGGAAGTCGTTCGGAGCGAACTTTATTTGATACTTGCGTTTTTAACGTTTTCGCTCTGTCCAACCTTTCGAAATACGCTGAGGCTGCTTTTACATACAACGAAACACGTAAATTCGCTAAGTATCAAGAGAGAGTAAGTGCAATAGAAAGGGCGAATTTCGCACCCATCGTGTTATCGTGTTTCGGTGGAGCAGTAAAATCATTTGCAATATTAATTCAAAGAATTGCACAAAAAATGACAATAAAAAACAATCATTCCTACTTTGAAGAATTGACAAAATTACGGTCAAAGATTGGAATTCAGTTGGCTCGTTCAATTTTGATGTGTATTCGCAGTCCTCGTTCTGCTCGACATCGACAACAACAGCATCTCAAAATTTACAAAATTCAAATCAAGATTATACTGCTTCGTTGTTTCAACCATTAGATTGTCTTCATCCCCAGCAACATCAACCGACAAATCAACAACCAAACCAAACTCAAGAACAACTTTATACATCCGAACTTGTACAAATGCAGACAGTGGGATTCCATAGCCGTGATACTAATCTTGAAGAGCTAGTTACATCTATCGGGGACGCCAAATGGCTGTAGAACGTAATGAAGACTCTTGACTTTTATTTGAATTTTTAATTTCTAACTTAATTTTAGAATGTTAGCCAATGTACTTAAAAATAATAAAAATGTCAAGTATTTTTAATAATTAAAGATCAAAAATAAATAATTAAAAATCAAAAATAAAACATTATATTTTTCAATAATTACAGATAATAAGTAATAAAGCTTGATAATAAATAATTAAATACTTTAACATTTTATTAATTCTTGAGTACAAATTAAGGCTGTTTGAAAATTATGTTCAAATTAATATGTTTAATAAATAAATTTTTAATTAATAATTAATATGTTATACATTGCAGACTTTAAAAATACGGATCAGGTCAACTAATTGAGTCTGTGTATTTTATATTGTTATATTATTATAATATGAATAGTCAACCTACTTCATCTAATGTGGATTCTATTTGATCACCAAGCAATAGACAAACAGCTTATGCAACAACAGTATTTCAAAATTTACAATACTCAAATCAAGATTATACTGCTTCGTTGTTTCAAACATTAGATCGTCTTCATCCCCAGCAACATCAGCCGACAAATCAACAACCAAACCAAACTCAAGAACAACTTTATGCATCCGAACTTGTACAAATGCAGACATTGGGATTCCATAGCCGTGATACTAATCTTGAAGAGCTTGTTGCATCTATCGGGGAAGCAAAAATGGCTGTAGAACGTAATGAAGACTCTTGACTTTTATTAAACTACTATTTAAAAATTGTGAAAAAAATTAATAATTGTTTTTAGATTTTATATAATTTTAATCAAATTAAAATAGAAAAATTGAAATTTTAAATAAACGTCATTTTTGTAAATTGACTAATAAATAATAGAGGTTGTATCAGAATAAGGATTAGAGGTCATCAGGAGGAACTGCTATGCTATCAGATTTCGGCTACTAACTCCTCTACCCAACATAGCAGCGGGGCCAAATACATGCTAATGATGTATTTCCTCTGATAAAACTATCTAGTATCTTATTCTAATACAAAATATTATTCATCCATAAAAATTTTCCGTTAATGATTTTAAATTTATTTTTAATAATATTATGTTGATTTATTTATTTAATTATTTTCTGTTTGATGGTATTTATATAGTAACCTAGTTTAATATATGTATCTATTAAATTATTTAAATGATTTTGAAGAAAGCCAATATCGTTACATATTGTTGCAATTCTTAAAATTTTATTATTTAATGTATTATATTTTATATTATATGGTATGCATGAATGCTCATGCAAAAATATGTTTATTGTAAATTTAAATATGTAATCTTTACGATATAAATTTAAAGTAGTTTTAATTGATGTTAATTTGATGTTCATATCTATATATATCCCTTATTTATCATTATTATTGGTTTATTGAGAATAAGGCTTTCTGGATAAATTTGCTCACTAATTGAATAAAAATTATTAGAATTAAATACACATATATCATCAATATATCGAAACATATATTGCATATATTTATATATGAACAAAGTCATATTCTATAAAGCATAAAAACAAGTCTGATATAATTGGGCTACTATTACCTCCCATTGAAACACCTTTTACTTGTCTAAATATAGATGTCCAAAATTTTAAATAATTTTGATTTATCAAAATATTTAAGGATTCTATTAATTCAATTTTATCCATATATTTATATTTACTTGATTATTTAATTTTTGTTAGATAGGCGTTATAGTATCTAGATTTGTATAAAGCGTACTAAAATCGTATGTATTTATATTTTAAAAATTAATTTCTTTTGTCTGTTCTAAAAATTCTTTTGTAGAATTAATACTGAAATAGTGTTTTATACCAGTATTAATTTGGATTACCTTACAATACTTTTTGAAGTGTGCTTTAATTACTTTAAGTATTTTATTCATATAAACAAAAGTGGTTTTAATGTACATTTAAACGCACTACATATGAACCTAGGTTTTATTGGATTTTTATGTAATTTTGGATTCCAATATAATATAGGTATAGTTTTATTATCTAATTCAACCTTTATACCCTTTTTATCCATTATAGAACAGTGACTTGGAATAATTGTTTCTAAACTCAACTCACTACGTTCATATGTTGGATTTACATTTAAATCATTAGAATTAACCTCTTTCATTAGTATATCATAATAAAGCTTTTTGCATATGAAGACAAAGTTATTACTAGCTTTATCAATAGTTGTTATTATATAGTTATCCTTTAATTTAGTAAGTTATTTATACATATCTTTATTAATTTTATCTTTCCTTTTATAATTGTTTGTTATTTTCATTTTATTTTTAATTTTATCAAATATATAATCTTTCCAAATGTTAATCTTAGATATATTCGAGCTTTCACTATTAATCAGCTTACTAAAGTAAGCATTTAAGTCATTATATAACGAATTGTAAATTTTATTTTTGTCGTTGTTATTATTTAATCTATATTTATACCCTTTTGATAGCAGCTTTCTTAATTCACAATTTTCAATTAATTCTAGATTATGGGTACATATATGTTCATTTATTTTATCAAAACTAAGACTTTTACAATTGCATTCTGTTTCCATTATGTTTCTAATATTATCGTTACATATTGATTTTAATTCTTTGTTATAATTACAAATTTTTCGTCCTAATGGTAGTAGGAGTTTATACCTTATTTTAGGAATATATTTACTTTAATCAGATCCTATTATTTCTTTATTTTTAGAATTATTTAAAAGTCCGGCTATATTTATGTTATCTATACATTTATTAATGAAGTTTTTGGTTAATGTATATTTTCTATTGTTATTATTAACATTTATTGTTTGATTATAGTATTTTTTATTACAATAACTGTCTATTATACAACTTAGCCTATCATAGTCGTTAATTAATTTTTGATTTATTGAACATATGATATCTTTAGAAAAACTTCTTATATTTACATAAAGATCTTTTAGTTTATTATCTATTAAAAGTTGTTTTAATATTTCTAATTGTTCATTTATATACATATCTTTTTAATATTCTTAAGTCTATTTTTCTTATTCCTTTTATCGGCATTACTTCTTGGTTTGCGTTTAACAGGATTATTATAATATAGTTGTTATTATGTACTATACTACTTCTGTCAATTCCTTGTACCGCGTCATTCAATCCTAATGGGTACATGGAATTAAGCGTTTTAATCCAAAAATCTTCTTTTTTCTAATAATTTCTGATTTAATATTAATATGTTTTCTTCGATAATATGTTCTAAAATAAATAATTTACAGTTTTTAATATCATGTCCTATTAATCGCATATGCTTATGAAATAAACATATAAATCATCCAGGATGATGAAGTCGAAAGCGTACCGCTCTGTTTAGCATTGTCACTGTCTTTGCCATTTTAAAACTTAATGAACTTCGCAATTATGTTATAGTATCACTGTATAATTGATTATTCCTTTCAGGTTTTCCTGACAGTCGTTTCAATAAAATTTTCGCGTTCCGACTCATTCCACCGAGCACTGACATAACAAATGGTTTAAATTGTGCCATTTTAATAGCTGCAATGCGTTCTCCTTATTTAGCAAATTTCAGCTTTTCATGGTAAAAAAATATGTGTTTGGCGATTTCGGTGAATGGGACGATGCTAATTGGTTAAAAACCCAAATGTCCATCACGGACCGGTTCGTCTTGCCACCGAAAAGACCATTACAGGCCTTGCCAACTCGTACATATCATTGTTGTGTAGTAGAACTTCCAAACTCTAGATTTTCAGGAACAATCTGCCTGTAATTGAGGTTCAATAGCTACTTTACAACTGACTTTGAAAAGTTCATCGGCTAAGAAATCACGAACGATATTTGTCAACTTTACCCGCTTGGCACAGCCATGAAGTCGCTCCCGTATCGGATGCAAATTTCATTATCCATCGAAATTCAGAATAACCACGCACTAGTTTCTCAACGTTGCGCCTCGTAAATTTATCTTTCTCATTTATAATCAAAGACGCAATATTGATTTGCATTTTAATAAGACGTCTTCCATTAATCCATCGATTAGCGGCGTGGACATCTGTATTGATCTAGTATATTCTAATTCTGGAAAATCAGCTGGGTCATTTATTCCCATTCCAACGTTTCTTAAAGGAATCGTATTCTAGGGAAAAGTAATTCATAACTGTTAAACCTAAAATGCAAGTTAAAACGCTGTCGAATATAACCTTAGACAGGCGTGTGAAGATTATGCTTGACGTTTTGCAAATACGCTGTATGTAGTTCAATCAGAATTGCATTGACTGCGTAAAAGCTAAATAGGCAATATATGGGCTAACATCTGATAAATCTGACAGTCGTTTTAGGACATCGCACCACATGTCGACCTTCATAGTTAGGATGTGCGCCACAAAGCTTTTAACTCCAACTGGTCAAATTAAATTTCAATTTATAAAATATACATGTTATCAAACATATCCTAATTCATGGCCCTATTATAAATTTTAGCCGAACTATAATTGAAGGTATAAATTCTGTTAATACTACTTCATCGTGCCAGTGAATGTGTTTAGTAGGAGGTATAGAGCGTATTATACACACGAGAGATACAAATGATTTATTATTATACAAAGTTTCAGTCAAATGTTTTTGTACGAGTCCACCAACTTGAAAATGACCCAGGTTTTGACCGAAACGTTGTATAAAAATAAATCGATTGTATCACTCGTGTTTTTAAATATTGGACAGAATATTTTATTTTAAATACATGAAAATACAAATTTTTCATTTTAAATACATACTTGGTCTGGAAGACAATTTCACGATCTAATCGATATGTGTCATAGTCTGGCAAGACTCGATCAATGATCACGTGGTAATGTTTTTAGTGTCATTAAATGACCCATGTGAGACTGTTTATTATTTGACGTAATGCATTTGGAGGGGTACCCCTAGCGTTTTATGACCATATGACATTGCTGGCATATCTAATGAAAACAGTTTAGCGCGGATACTGCATATTAATAATTGACAATCTGTCACTATAATTCTATCGATATAATTTCAGACAATTTGCTACCTTGCCGAAGAATTTTCTCCAAATTCTTGATTTAACCTTTTGGTCTTAGGAAACGATGCCTGAATATTATATTCAATATGTAACCTTATTAATGCGTCAAATAAACATTTAAATGAATTTAGCGATAGAGAAACGAAACAGTTCTTAATGAGAAATAGCGCTTTTCGAGCCTTGGCAATGCGTCTATCTGTATCTGCCCTTGTCTTGAGACTTGTCTTGTACCATACAATTCCCAGGTCATTAACCGCATTTACGCTTTCTATGACATTTAATCCAAACATATATTACGAAGGCAGGGTTCAATTACCTGAACGTAAATGATAGCATTTTTGAACATTTAATAATAGACCAGTATGGCGACTCCGAGAGAATATTTTATATTATTTTAAGGTGACGGTAATATTCTAAAGACTTCATCTTGCTGTAAATCTAAAAATCGTCTGCATAAGCAAGGCATCAAAAAATTCCGGATAAAAGTGTTTATGAAAACGTTGAAAAGTAACGACCGCAAGATAGACCCATGAGGCACTTAACTTATGCTGCGAGATGATTACAAATTTTCTTCTACACGAACACGAAAGTTTCGCTTACTGAGACAATTTCCTATACAGACAACAAGATATCTATCAATCCCGCAAACGTAATGAATCAATAAGAATATGCGCAACACATTCGAACGTCCGACTTAAGTCAAAACACAACACGTCGACCGTAGCTCTTTGAGATGCTAAATCTACTTACGATTCCCTCTCTAGCACATAGCAAATTTATCAAGCACGTTCTTCCTTTACAAAAGCCGTATTGGGCCGTACAGTCGCTTCCTTTCAATCCATCATCATTTCCTGTCTATTTAAAGACTGCTGGAGCAGTGCTGTGAGAGGGTAATTAAGTTGATAACTCAAAAGTCGGGACCTGAAGCATAAAATGAAGAATGACTACTTAATGCAAAACGTATCTGAAATCAAGTCACAATCAGAGAGGATGTAGTTAAATCTTTAAGAGGAGCTTTGTTTATCAAGGAGGATGAAATGTTACATAAATGAAATACAACTGCAAAGTTCTCATTCATTTCCTTTTGATACTGCACAATATCATCACCTAGACGTAATTTAATCCTTAAAAAATTTGGTTTCTGATAAACATACAATACTCGGTGTTACGATTACTTCAACACTATATTACTACGATTACTACGATTTCAACGTTTACAACGATTACATCGATTACATCGATTACAACGATTACTTCAACGGAGTCTATCTATATTGGAACAATATTTCTATATTGGAAGAAAATCGCATAAATACACAATAACCATATACAATTACAATTATGGGCAGACGTAAGGGAAACGACATTCCTGAATTCATATCAAGACAAGTAGGATGTGATGGTGATGGCTGCAATGTCTGGACTACAGTAACTGTACCACATAAAGATGCTGATACATTGAGTAGAAGAAAATTCAAATGTGGTTTTTGTACTGCGTCAATCGTATTTTGTAGTTCATTGACATCAGCAAAGGACAATGATCATTTTAACTTAAAGACACGTAGGTTTCAAGAACAAATTATTGACAAAGAATCTAGCATATGCCAGAGCAAAATCACTACGCCGATGTCGTTACACGTCAATTCAAATAAGGAACCAGACGTAATAGATGCTTCAAGTTCGACTCGCATTTGGACACGAGGACATAAACATTCACGGACGGTGTATAAACAAAGAAGAAATATCAATGACAGCACTGTGATGGCAAACGACAAGGATAAAGTTACACCTTAGAATATTCCTAAATGGCCTTCACCTTTATCTGACATATTCGCGGAACACAGTCCTAAGAACCACAATATATTGATTTCTACTCATGTTCGACCAAAGAATGTATTGAAGCAGCCTTTAAGTAGAACGCAGACAAGATACGATGATGGAGTGTGCAATGATGTGGCAGTCGGAAATGAAAATGAACTGAAATCCAAGGATTTGACAAATAAGACATTTGTTGAAATTATCAATATTAGGAATCGTGCTAGAAACAGAAATAATTGCGTAATTTTTGCTAACATCACTGAATCTTCTGTAGACAACGTTCAGACCCGTGTGGATGATGACGTAGTTTCTATTCATAAGGTCTTTTCGGATATATTCGTTCAGGGTGAAGAGGATATTGCGCGTATTCTCAATGTCAAAAGCTTATTTTGTCTTGGTAAAAAAAGCACAACATAAACCACGATTACTTAAAGTAGTATTTGATTCTGCAGATAATACAAGATCAGTTTTAGCTAGAGGTTATCGCTTGAAAGGTAAGACGACAAAAAATTTTAAAGATCTCTCGGTTGAGGAAAGATTGTTGCTTAATAATGCTCGTGCTAATCTAGCATTTAGAAGATCGAATGGAGAGACTGATCTAATGATAAGAAATTTTCGAGTAGTTCGTCGGCGACCATTCGTGCGTTGGTGAGTTTGAAGAGTTCTTCGAGGGATTCCATGCTACAATTAGGAAATCTAGCGCGCATTGATATCACATCCAACATTACTACTCAATTACCCTCTGCTTCTGGTATTAGTGTCGCCTATACTAATTTAAGGAGTATTTTACCAAAATTTGATGAACTTAAGGCATGAGTCATCTTAAATAAATCAGCGATCCTGGCTCTCACTGAAACATGGCTGCATCGTGATATCCCCGATGGTTTAATTGCTATTATGGGATATAATTTGGTGAGAGCTGATAGAGAGAGTCTCGGAAGGGTGGAGGTGTTGCGCTATATATTACGACATCCTTAAACATTACTTCCACTCGTAATTTTAAAAATGAACTGGGCACGTGTGAGTTTCTCTCAGTCATTGTTTCACACTTCGGAGGTCCCTTAGGTATTGCCGTATGCTACAGGTCGCCGCAATCATCCGTATTGAGTCATGAATTCTCTACACTAATTAGTCACAGTTCTGAGCTTGAAGAATATCTACTAGTTGGCGATTTTAATATACCCTCAGCTGGTCACATCGGGAATTATGTTTTGGATAGTAGTTCTTCCAAGTCAGATGTGGATTTGTGGAATTTTCTTACAAATGATCTCATGTTAGTGCAACATGTGCAGTCGCCCACCAGATTCGCGCAAAACCAGGAATCTTGTCTAGATTTGGTATTTTCCAAATTAATTACAAGTGTGGGTAATATGAGCTATCAGAGTCCTATTGGATTGATCGATCATTGCATGATCTTACTCAATTATTTTTATAGGTGTATGATCCCAAAACTGGAAAATTTGATAGTGTCGAAAAGATCTTGGCAACAAATTGATGAAGACTCATTACGAGAGGCGGCACTAAGAACATCATTCAACTGTGCTAGTGAATACATTGAGGTAAGGTGGCATGTTATTAAATCAGGCTTAGTAGCTCTTGCAGATGAGTTTGCACCACTCCGTAGAGTACCAAAAAGTAAAGCTAAATACCCTCCTTGGTTTGACACTGAATTGCGATATGCTCTCAAACATAGGAATCGTCTATTTGAACTAAGGTGTCATCAGAATAATTTTAAAGAGCGGTATACAATGTTCCGAAATTTCGTCAATCGCCTTAAGATTACAAAAAGGCAAAGTTTTGAAGATCAATTAGCTTTACAAATTGATACAGAACCAAAAAAATTTTGGGCTTATGTGAAAGGATCCAGAGCTCTGCTACCAGCTATTTCATCTTTAAGAGACGGTAACACTCGAGTGACATCGCCAGACAGCATGGCAGAATTGTTTGCATCCGCTTTTGAGCTGACATAATAGATGCTTTCTCTAGCATGTGGAGATACAGCATCACAACAGATAGAAATTGGTTCTCCAGTTTTAACGATAACAGCACATGAGGTTTTTGTTGAATTGGCTAGGTTATCTAGATCATCAGCGGCAGGCCCCGATGATATTCACCCCCAACTTCTTAAGTTACTTGCTCCTGTTCTGGCTGAGCCATTAGCCTCCATATTTGAGCTGAGCTTGCGCATTTCAAAGTTACCTGCTGCCTGGAAAAAAGCGATTGTAGTACCAATTTATAAAAATGGTGAAAAAGATGATCCGAATAACTATAGGGCAATAAGTCTAACTAGTGTTGTATGCAGTGATTGAGCGCATACTAAACAGACGCATATATGATCATTTGAGTTCGCTGAGAATTCTCAATAATGCACAGCATGGATTTCGCCCTCGGCGTTCATGTCTTACAAACTTATTACATGCTCGTGAAGATTGGGTTGGGCATGTTGCTAACGGGTACTGTATCGACGTAATATTTATTGACTTTAGTCGGGCTTTTGATAGGGTGCCCCACAAAATGCTAATTTCCACCCTTGAGTCTTATAAAGTCAATCGCTCCATTATAAGCTGGATTCAAGATTTTCTTAAAGATAGATCCTTGGCTGTGCGTGTAGGTCAATGCCTATCGTCTTATCGTCCTATCACCTCAGGAGTACCACAGGGATCAGTCTTAGGACCCTTGTTGTTTAAAATATTTATAAATCAGCTACTAGATTTAATTGACGATTGTAGTGTTTTAGCTTTTGCCGACGATGTAAAGGTATGGAAATTGATTAAAACCAACAAGGATCGAAATGACTTTCAAAATATCCTAAACATTGTTTATCGATGGTCTTTAAACACTGGAATTTCATTAAATATTAAAAAGTGTGCACATATGAGATTAGGTCATAGCAATGTGAGCCAAGAATATTTTATTGGCGATGAGTTTGTTGTTTTCACGCAGTCCATTCTGGATCTTGGTATAATTGTTCAAAACAATCTGAAAACACGTGCTAACACTGATAGGATTTGTAACGCAGCAAGAATAATGACCTATATTGTCAAAAATTGCTTTAAAGATTTATCTCCCGTTTGTGTTGTGCGTTTATATAATGCTCTTATAAGACCGATATTAGAATATGTGTTGCCAGTAGTCTTTCCGTGTACGCGTACAGAACTTGATCAATTAGAGCGCATACTTCGACGGTTTACGAAATTATGTTCTCAGGTACGATATCTTCCCTATGAGGTACGAATAAAAAGTTTGAATATGCCGACAGTGCGTGAAAGGTTCCTTCTTTTCGACCTTCTAGCTATGTATCGACTAGTTAATAAAGATGAAAATTTTCCAGCAAATAGAGTTGAACTCAATGAACGGGATGGACGTAGAGGGCACTCGAAAGTACTAGTAGTACATGAGCACGGAAAATACCCTCGTCATTTCCGACTGTCTCATCGAGCGGTGAATATTTGGAATCGTCTTCCAGTTGATGTCGTTGCGGTGCATACAATCAATGAATTTAAATCCAATATAAAGAGCTGGATTCGAAATGAGAACGAATGGTGGTTGCTGCAGTACCCATGGTTCTGATATATATACTGAACGATTTTTTTTCTTGTATTTATTTGTTTTTTTTATGTGAGCGGTCAAAACAGCCTTATGGCTATGACCTGTATTAATAATAATACGGAAATTAATTGAGAAACTTTGTTACTCCGCCTCCCATAAAACCAAAACCTTTTAGAATGTCTAGTAACTGAATTCACCAAGAACATAAGATATTCTCTCCGTTTTGAAATTCTTAATATCATAAAGCTAGTACATAAGAACTTGTATTGTGGTATAAGAGATTTATCTTCTAAAGACATTTTGAACATACTGTTACATGCCTTTAAAATTTTTCTCAATTCTAAATCATACCACACTGATTTTTGCTTTTTTGATTTTGTCAACAGCCGTAAGAGGCGCAAACTTATTTGAAATATGTATTAGTTTGTCTCTTATTGCTTTCCAACTAACTTCCACATCTAGGCCGTAGAAGCTAACATTGAGGAAGTCGGTATATTGCAAAAGACCTACTTAGTCGACCTAATTCTAGAGGCGTCTTACTAACCGATTTTCCATATCTTTTATCCGACTACCATCCGAAAATTTGATACAGAAGAACAAAATCCAATAGTTGAAATTGTAATGTGAAGTCAGAATATTCTTTAGACGATCATTAAAATCGGGAGATCCTGTGGATCTATAGATGAGTCCTAAACGAAATCGCCCAGTACCTAGTAAAATTTCAGTCAGGATACATTCAACTATCTTATATGTGTTTGCGTACCGAACAATGCCAATGACTGAGGCAGAATTAGTGATGTAAAGAGCAACATCTCCGCGCCTACCTTGACACCTGTCTGGCCTTAAGATTTGATAACCACTAATATCAATCATGCTATCTGAGATATTATGATTAAGCTAGTTTTAAAATGTAAAAATTTTTTTTATTTTAATATCAAAATAAGAACTTTGTGACAAAATTTGCAAAACATACAGGTTAGAAAGAAAACAACGTTTATTTGTATATGCGATAGAAGAGTACCAATAAGACACTGGGTAACGATGACCAATGATAACGTTACTAAAATCCACAAGTAAACTTTGAGCATTTAGGATCCCTGCACGATTTACAATACAATCAAGAACCAGCAAAAAAAGCTCATCTGCAAAATACCCGAAAATTATTGATTGTTAAATCAGTCTAACTATCCGCTTCATGTCGATTTAACTCGCTGCGGGTATCAACAAGTTTCTGACGCTGATTCCGATATGTCCCAAAGTATCCGTCAACCGCATCCTTTTAGTCTATAACCGCACCCAATAATGAATTTTGCCTCATCAGGAGATACCATAACAATCTTCTGAAATCTAGATTTACCAGCCTCAGAGCGTTTTCCTAAGCTAAATAGTCTATTTACAAACAAATTAAACAACAACTCATTTTCAGAAACATCAAATAGTTTGAAAATAATACACCTGATTGGGGATATATTATCATCCAAACGATTGTGAGATTCGATTTTGTTTGGCTCCGGCAATCCCGCAAAGATGACAAATTTAGACCTATTAACTTCATCATGACATATTAGTGACCTTTTACCGGAATAGTTAGTGGAATTCAAGCTGTGCGGATTCTCCAAGACGTCGTACTCGTTGTTAACACGCTTTCTTTGAGAAAGCTTGGATGGAGAAAGCTTAGGAGAATGTGAATTAGAATGTGAAGTATAATCACTCCACAGAAATCGCATGCATAAAAGTGTACAACGACTTACTTATTTCTCGATACAAGGCTCGATATAGTGTTCTCATCTCCCTCGACCTCTCCTCCGCATTCGACATTGTCGACCACTCCGTTCTCCTTTCTCGCCTTCGTTATGATTACGGCTTTTCTTCCTCCTCCGTAGCATGGTTTGCCTCATATCTATCCGACCGTTCCTTTCGTGTCTGTTCTAATTCATCATCTTCCCCTCCCATCCCTATTTTTTGCGGGGTCCCACAAGGTTCAGTCCTAGGTCCCCTCCTTTTCTCTCTTCCGCTTGGCGATCTCTCTCCGTTTATCAAACCTTACTCCTTTAACGTCATGCAATACGCCGATGACATTTTCATCTATGCTCATGCACCCGCACATCGCATACACGATATCGGCATTTCTGCCTCCAACTGTCTTTCTTCTATCTACAAACGTCTCTCCAATCTCCATCTCGTTCTAAACCCGAAAAGTCCAAAATAATGTGGATTTTCCCCCGTAAACCAAACATATCTCCTCCCACTGTATATTTTGCCTCATCGATCATTCCCATAGTCCACAATCTCACTTTTTTAGGCTTCCATTTCGATGATCAACTTTCCCTTAAACACTTCGTCCGTGACAAGGTCCGCTTATCTAACTTAATTCTCCGTGACATCTGCCGTATCCGCCCCCTTATCGACTTCCGTTCTTGTATGTCTCTTCTTTCATCGCTTCTTTTCCCTAAAATCGATTACCGCCTTAGCCTTTTCGCCAATTATCCAAAATCCATCATCCTACCCCTACAACGAATAATCTACACCGATGTTCGAGTGCTCTTTCGTCTCTCTTCGCTTCGACCACACATCCACATATTTTGCCCAACTCTCCTGGCTCACCATCCACATCCGCATCAAACTCCGCCTTCTTCTCCTTACTTTTCGTCTCATCGCTGTCGGTTCCCCATCGTTCATCAACCTTCCTTTCTTAGACGACACTCGCCCCACCTCGCTATCGCTGCGTTCCCGTCATACCCTCTTACTCCACGTTCCTAATTACTCCAACAAATACGGTCTCCGATCCTTCCTCGTCGCCGCCTCACTCGCCTGGAATCTACTCCCTCTCGACGTCCGCCGCGCCCCCTCCTTTATCACATTCAAACACCTCCTCCGTTCACACCTTCTCGACACCTAATTTACAGTTTTGTTTTGTTGTGGTCATGTAAACGTGCGCTGGCACGCATTTGCCACGTTAAAATAAATCTTTTTTAAAAGTATTGAGTTACATCATGTACGATAATACATGTACGATTTGCGTAGATACTATTTGTTTTAATTTTCTAATACAGTCGTTGTAGCTTCGATGAAATGTGGACACCATATGTTTCGCCATTATTTGTAAAATCTTGTTATCAAATGTCCTGCAGCAACAGCTGTAGAAAAAATCATTCGGTTAAATGTGTTGCATTCAACTATCTCTATTCGCTCTGAATAATTTTGTCTCTTCCTATTTTCACGGTACATAAATGTGCATATGTTAGCAAACGACTGCTCTGTCATAATTCCGTCAAGTTCATTAAATGCTATATCCACTCTGGTATTTTTATTCCTTATTGTTCTGAGTGTCTCAAAAGTGACTGTATCCGGTACATTCGTCAAAATTGATTACCACACATAGCGGATCTCTTGCAATAATATCCCTGACAATGTTATGTCGAATTATAATCATACCATTAGTCTTGCACGATATGACATTGTAACATTAACATTTCCTCACTTTTTCCTAGTGGTCTTTTTACTAAATCACATCTCCCTTCCATTGCATCGTGAAACTCGGGTTTTTACAGCAATCCTAGAATAGATCGATAGGATGTAACCATGAAGAAACTCCCTTTGCACTAGCATTTATAAGAATTATTTTCATATCGCGTTTTGACGAATCTGTTAAATGATTTTGTTCACTGATTGTTCGTGCTTGACTAGATCTTCGAATTTGATCCATTACTTTTGCTGTCTCATTCGCAAATCCGCTCCTGTTATACCTTCCAAAATAAATAAACATATTAATTTTGAATTATGAAATTCGATATCTCCGTGTTTACTGGGGTCACGTATTCCCAATCCGTTTATCGCAGAGGCATTCTTACGCATAATCTCCAATGTAGCTGCTTTAAAATTTTACTCTATTGGTAATTATCTTCATTTCTGTGTCTTTGAAATAATTTGCACAATCTTGAGGTTCTCCACCTTGCATTAACAGTGCACATTTTCAGGATTTATGTAATACTCATGTCTTGGTCCTAATTCTAATATATCCTTTCATATACTCTCTTGTCATACAATGTATCAACACATTCCAAATCGTCTGCATACCACCTGTGAATGATTCCGGGGGTTATTTATTCTAAAAGTTGAATTAGAAGTGAGATAGCCACAAAAGTCGGCATAGACAAATGATCTCATTGTGTGAATCCCTCTGAGGAAAATAAGATGTCCCCTTGTGCTGTAAGATTGGTCTTCTCGATGTAGATGCTACAAAGAACTTTTGGAAACACACGTGTTTGAAGGTAAGCATCCGGTTGATAAGATTAAATGCATTGTCTGCATCAAGTAGTTGCGCACAATTTCTATGCGAAACTTCAAAGACGGTCTGATCGAGTGAACGGCTGTTTCCGTTTCACAACGATGACCTGTACAAAGTTGTAAAGGACCGCACGCCTCTGACAAGTCATTTTGCACGATTAACTATATTGATTTACCAATTATTCTTTTCACTACTTCGACAATGCCAATCGGACGAACCCAGGACAACGACATATCAGTTATTTAAATAATAATGGCGAATTACATAATTGTTCTGATAGTGCATGTGATTCATGTCTAAATGATGAGGCCGTGGAAATCCAGAAAACTACGTCAGTCCCTTACGGATCAGCTGATCATCTTGTCGATTTCGCTGCCATAATTATATCTTTGGTAATTCGAGAAGCCTAGCTTTATTGTGTTCTACTTAGTTCTGCAGTAGACACTACAGTATGCAGTCTTCTTAAATTTCGGATGCACTTGAATGTACTTTTTTAATATTTCCAAAACAGTGTTTTCTCTGCCAAATCACTCAAATCCAGAACGCTCACTTTCATTGTTTCTCCCTGCAATAGTATACTATCTCTGTCAATCATTCCATTTCTGACAAATTTAGAAACGCTTGCTGAGTTCACGCATGTTTATCCTTTTTTTTGTGATATAGTATAAACATTTTGCTTAACAATATCGATCCTCGACCATCAAATCATACATACAATTTCAATCCCATAATTTTGCCCATCTTTCCAGCGTCTTTCGAATTAAACTGATATTACGAGTTTCAATTATTTGCAAAATGAGTTTGAACATTACCCTAAAATTGCGTTTGTCTTTTATTGAATTCGTTAAGTACTTCTAACATCTGTAAATGGTTGATAATGATCCATAATTGATAAAGAATTATTGGAGATGGATCAAAAAATGGGAAAATTTTATTTAATATTTCGCTAACCTTTGTTAGCATCTTCAGAAAAGTTTTGATAATTACTAGTAATTACTGGTAAATTAGATAATGTTTTGAAGATGCTAACAGATATTAGAGAAATATCAAATAAATTTTTCCCATTTTTGATCCAGCTAAAATAATACTTCTGATACTTTTCGTATGATATATTTCTCGCTTTGCATTGTGGTAGGTGAAACAAGTTTGGAATCCATTGTATTACCTCGTCATACAAAGATTTAATGTTGCCATTAATTTTTGTTGATTATTACATTTCGTTGTGATTTGACACTAATATTTGGCCTAACGTGCTGTCGACTTTAAATTTGCTTTCTTAATTGTTGATGAGCTTAGTTTGGCAGATCCAGCTTCATAGATCGTAGATCATGTTGCATAAATTGTCGACCCGCATTGTTAGTACAACAGAGTACTGTTTCTTTTTGCACATTGACAACCTTCGCATTTGGTTGCCTGTCCGCTGCACGACCAGCACTTTAGATTTACTGAAAGCTTGCCCATTGGCATGTTCAACGTGATTATTAGCAGTCTCAAATTGGTTTGTTTTGTGATCATGAGGTTGCTTTGTGATGCTTAGGTTGTACAGTTTTAGGTTGTTTTGTGATCCTTAAATTGTATAGGTTGATGTTTATGTTGCCTTAGATTGTATAGGTTGTATAGTTGTGAGTATATAAAAATATAAAAAATTTATATAAAATATATAATTTATAAATTATCTATTTTATAATTATATTAATTTTATAATATAATTTTATATTTTTTAATAAATATTAAATTTTTTATAAATATATAAATTTATATTTATATATAAACGTGCATAGACGTTTACGTTCCTGCACAATGGATCCTCCTCCAAAATAAATCAAGAAATTGATTCCTTCAACAAACTCTTCAACAAATTACTCAACATCTTTTGTTTTCCCTCGACGTCTTGACACATTCCACTCATATACTTCCTCAAATTTCATAAACAAATTCAATTTTACATTTACTTTGCCTTCTTATTTGTTTTTACTTTATCTTTTACTTGAGCTTGTAAGCGCTCAACATTTTTTTAATTTTTTTTCGGACAATAAATTTACAAAATAAAATTGTACAATAACAGGTCCCGTAAATGGGCCAATAAACAGGAATCAAGAAAATTAAATATAAAATATATAATTTATAAATTATAATTTTATAATTATATTAATTTATATAAATTATATATTAATATAATTTTATATTTTTTTAATAAATATATAAAAATTTTATTTAAATATATTAATTTATATTTATATATAAACGTGCAGGGTCGTCTACGTTCCTGCACAATGGATCCTCTTTTAAAATAATATCGAGTTTTAAAATAATGATCTAGTTTCAAAATATTGATCTAGTTTTAAACTTCGATCATTACGTTTTTTCTAAATCACCTTCAGTAATTTAAAATGTTCCTGCAATATTCCTTTACAGTCGAATTATGAGCTCAAAAAGAGGATGATGCAACTCGAGTGCGATAAAATGAAATTTTACTATTTCTAATTTTACTATATCTTATTTATATTATTATTTAAATTAAATTTAATGCAAAAAGAATTAAAATAAAAAATTCAAGTGTAATGATTTGTTTATACAAATTGACTGTCGATAATTATTAATCGCAATCATGAATTGTAATTTGAAATTATTAGTAAATTGTTACTTTTTAAAATTTATGTTTATAGATTTAAATATACAAAGCAAATTTCAGTAAAATTAAATTTAGTTAAAAGCTCCGAAATAATATCAGAATACTGGAATTTTGTTACAATAGTTTTAAACTTCGATTTTGAGCACCGATGCCCCGCAACACAAAGATGACCCAAATGATATCGCTCCAGAGTTTTCTGAACGATTTTTGAAAAAATTCAATTAATCCTATAAAAAATAGCAACAGATTAAAAAATTTCAGAATGAAATTTCAAAACGAATCATTCAATAGTTGATATTGGAATTCGAGTTTTACACCAAAAACTTAAAACTGAATCATGTGCTAAATTACGCGTATATTAGCATTTCAGGCTCATTGCACTTTGGCTTCAGAGCATAGCTAAATGCAAAAGTACGTAAGTGCAAAATTTACTGCATATTTTACTCACCTTCCTGTCGATTGTGAGTATACGTCTAACTTTGATAGACTAATATACACCTAAATACACTGATATTTCAATAAAATGAACCTACTTATTTAAACGGACATTACAATCCTTTTAATGCTAATCCTTTTAATCCTTTAATTATTTTAATACTAAACAATTCCCTTCTACGTTTTAAATGAAATATTCGTTTCAAATGTTATTATATTGTCAACTAGTCATTAAAACTCACATTGTCAACTTTTCATTTTCAGTCTTTAGGCCAATATAAAGGATACTGAGGCGAGTAGCCCCCAATAGCTTTATATTATTTTACGTCCCCTTCCAGATCTGGTAGATTCGCTCGTCTTTAGAACTTTCTACAGTGGAATTGACCACTGTGATTGTATTTTTTATGACTCACAGATATCTTAGACGACTGTAATTAGTACTCTAGGTAGTGAACTATGATAAGCACTTTGCGTTGTGTAATGTCCTTGATCCGTGAGTAACGCTGATTTTTATGTTAATTTCTTTTATGTTACATTTAAGTTTAGTTTTATAAAAATAAAACTAAATAAACTAAATAAAACATTATAGGTAATGACTAATTATTTTTAAGTTTCTAATATTTTCATCATACTCTAATGATAACAATAATAAAAACGTGATATTGAGATAAAATATATTGGTTTACCTCTCCAAGCTTATGAGACCGTTCGACGCTAACCAAAGAAGCGGGACTTCTAAACAGCACACATAAGCATTGATTCTTTACGGCTTCATATTCAATTTCCCACTCAAAGCTAAATTATCGGTATTTAGAAATATTGAATTTAAATGTTTTAAATGTTTTATTAAATTGAAACTTCTTGTTAAAGTATCTTAAAAGCAAGTAATGAAATTTCGTGATTATTTATTCATTTTATATTTTTTAAATCATTTTTTTAATATTAAGCAATAGATATGGCAATATTTTAAGTTTACAATTCTCGAAAAGGCAATTATTCTCCAGAACAATTTGTGACACATTATTTTATTAAGCTAATTTAAAATAAATAAACCATCGCATCGAAAATAGTGTAAAAATATTTAATAATTATTAATCTAATCCATTTATCAAAATTAGTAATCAAATCACTAATTCTGAGAAATGGATTACTATAATAATGTGTCACAAATCGTTTTAGATAATAATTAAAATAATATTTATAATATTATATAATATTATATATATTATATAATTCGATAATGCTAATTGTCGAATTAATATTCTTAGTCTGATGAGGATATATAAAATGCTGCCCTGTGTTTATGCCTCTTTAGTAGGAAAACATAGTGACTTATTTATGAGTACACCATTTGGTGTCTTAGGGCAGGTGTAACAAAAAATTATATTATATATTTGTACACTTTAAAGTGTCCCTGTAAGCCAGCATTTCTATTAAAAGGAATTTAGTGCCTGATGCATGGTTAAACTGCAATACGCATTGCCATGCACAGAGCTTATGCTAAATTTCCTCTGATGATTCAGATTAAGGGTAGTTCTGTTTTTCGAGCTTTAAACACTGTTTAAGCGTGTGTTAAGGTGCCTATAGATGATTATTAAGTCACGGTACTGATGAGCTCCGTAAGAGCGAAACGCGTATACCGTTGTCGAAGTTTGTCGTTACACATAGAATGACTGGGCATACGTAGCGACTTTGAATATTGCGACAAGAAGTCAGTTCTATTTATTGCATAAACTAATTACAATGAATATGCATTGTATTTATGTAAAGACATTATCGTAGATATATTCGATATTTTTACCGAAATAGCGATTGATGTGTTGCAGTATTATTTACTGAATTTCTTTTATAAAGGTACATTAGCTACGAATATCAGTAGTATTTGCCACTTTGATAACGTCCGAAATGTGAATTCTGCTATTATTGAATTAGAATCGTGATTACCAAGTATAGTCCGCCTCAATTGGATTCTTTGGGGGGGGGTGAAAGACCCCGGGTTTATTCAGTCGGAAGCCGGTGTATTGGATCGGCTGGAGGGTTTAGATCCCTATGTTACTGAGGCCGTAGTTATAATAAAGACGAATTTGTTAGACTGGTTTTTTTACTATATTCACTTGTTTTCTTTTCTCGTATCTTATTATTAAGTTTTTTAGTAGTTGCATGTATTATTTAAGAAAATCTTTATTTATTTATGAATTCGAATTGCACATTCCACTCCGCATAATTGCTAAAAATTGTTTCTGTATTCCAATCCGTCGGATATACATTTCTTTAATCTAGGATTATGCATTTAGTGAATAATATCGCCTAGTTTAACCTAGGCTCGATTAAATATTTTGGTATTATTAAAAAATGACATCAATATAAGTAGATTTTTTAATGGACATAACATGGATTTCTCTTATCTGGTTCGTGAAATAATGCTTAATTTTGCAGTCAATCTGCTAAATATTGCCTCTATTAGCATATAAATACATCGATCACTGGCGCAGGCGGGCATAGAAGACGATAATTATTTTATAAAAATTGATTCTACAAATTGATTCTACAAAGCACTGAGCAACCTAACTATTGGAATTTGATTAAGCGTAAAATGTAAATCTTCTTTGTTGATCTTACATTTTTATTATAATTTATTTAATTTAAGTTAAATTTTTAAAAATTATTTTTTAATTATTATAAATTTAAACGATTTAAATTAAAATTTAATTGGCAAACATTAGCTTTAAATAAAATTTCAGATATTGATATTTCTCAAGTAAACATTCTGAATTATATTTCAGGTTTAAACAATTGCATTAAAATTATTGTGCATATCTTACGTTTGTTCGAATTGTGGATTATTTGTGTTTCTTATCGTATGAGTCTTTACTTGTTCCTTTGGATTCGAACTCAACCACAATTTCGCATATGTGTCAACCTTTCGATCAGAGAATTGATAATGACTCAGATTGCTTAAAATAAAATATAGTGAGGGAATAATATATTGTTTGGTTAATGAAACTACTCGATATATTTGTCAACACGATGACATATTTGTTGATTGTGTCTTATTAATTAACTTAATAAATTGATAAATTTGCATCCCTAGGTGTTTACACCTTAAAATGTAAACTCCTTCACGTGATCATGTTTAAAAGTCCCGGTAATGGCCAATAGCTAGGTCACGTATCGCGTGAAGTTAAGATTGTAGATCTTTCTAGATATTGTTCCAGCCTGCAACTGCCTTAATCAGGGCAGTTCCCTGTCAGATGCTGCTGGATGGACCGTTGTAAGTTTAGTCTGAGTCAACTAAACTAGGTGGCGACACCGAAAAAGCAACGTTAAAAATTATGACTTAAAAGTTACATGTACTCAACCAGATTGGAAAAATACCTTAGTACTAATGATTTTAATTTTAGATATTTTAAATGTAACAGAAAAAATTATATAGTTTGTGATGTTATAAATAATAATTACTTTGTAAATAATACAACAAACAAATGTTTTTCATTAAATATTAATAATAATTGTAACTGCAATACCGCAGGTGTAGTGTATCTAATACAATGCACATGTGGATTGCAATATATAGGAAAAACATATCAAATGTTAAAAACTAGGTTTAGGCAACACATATATAATATACAGCATAATAGTCAAACTATATTTCATAAAAATATGAGATTAATAGGAAATGATATTAAAAACTGTAAATTATTTATTTTAGAACATATTGTTGAAGAAAATAAGACAATATTAAATTAAAAACTATTAGAAAAAGAAGATTTTTGGATTAAAACGCTTAATTCCATGTACCCATTAGGATTGAATGACGTGGTACAAGGAATTGGCAGAAGTAGTATAGTAAATAATAAACAACTATATTATAATAATCCGGTTTATATTTTTTTGTTAAAAATTTTTTATTATAAGAAATAGGCAAAATGCAATCAGCTATTACTTTGTACACTTCATATCAATATAAATTATATTTCCATGGGGTTACATTTATTGATACAAATTCTGCTTTAATATTTAAATTCTGCTTTGATACAAATGGATAAAATTGAATTATTAAAATCATTAAATACTTTAATAAATCAAATTTTTTTAAAAGTATTTATACTTTGACAAATAAAAGGTGTTCCAATTGAAGATAAGAAGGTGTATATCTAGATATGAACATTAAATTAACATCAATCAAAACCACTATTAATTTATATCGTAAGATGACATATTTAAATTTACAATAAACATGTTTTTGCATGAGCATTCATGCATACCATATAATATAAAATATAATACATTAAATAATGAAATTTTAAGAATTGCAACAATATGTAATGATATTGGCTTTCTTCAAAATCATTTAAATAATTTAATAGATACATATTTTAAACTAGGTTTTATAAAAATAACATCAAGCAGAAAATAGTAAAATATATAAATCAACACAATAATATTAAAAATAAATAAAAAATCATTAGCAGAAAATTTGTATGAATGGATAATGAATACTATCCATTCATAATATTTTGTATTAGAATAAGATATTAGATAAACGAATTTCATCAGAGGAAATACGTCATATATAAATGAAAAAATATTAAAAATAAAGTGAATTTTTTATTGATAGTAAATAATATACTTTGTTTTTTGAAATATTTAAATGTGGAACATATTTTTGCATGAGCATTCATGTATACCACATTTATAAAATAAAAAATATCATACATTGACTGATAATCAAATTTCACCAGAGGAAATACGTCATTAGCATGCATTTGGTCTCGCTGCTATGTTGGGTCGATTAATAGGGGCCGAAACCTATTAATATAGCAGTTCTCATGATGACCTATGATCCTTATTATGATACAACGTCTGTTATTTATTAGTCAATTCATAAAAATTGACTTTTATTTTAAATTTCAATTTTAAATTTTAACTTGACATAAATATGAGATGTATAAAATATTATATAATTATTTATTATTTATCTTTATTTTTGATTTATATATCGGATAAAATACGTAAATTCAGTTAGCTGCCCTGATTTGTTCTACTGACAAGTTATTTACTTGTGTACTTTGTTTTCCCGGTAATTCGATCTCTGTCAGAAATAATGAAATTATTGATACGAAATTATTTTTCTGCTTATTTTCGAGCAAGTCAAATTAGCTAAGTGGGTATTATATATAATTATAAAATAAATAAAAATAAATATAAATAATAATGCTAAATCAATAAATCAAATATTAGATAATTAATAAATTATTTAATGAATGTTTTTTCTTATAATGGAGAATTGTGAAAGTATAATAATAAATGTAAAATTATAATATTTAAATTCATAATATTATTCTACCAAGATTAAATTCATCCATCCTTATGGAGTGATAATATACTTTAAACTAATTAATAAAATAAACTAATTTAAAAATAAATTTAAACTAAGTTGAAAATATAAATATCCATATTTATATATGGAAAATATTAAAATATTTTTTATATTAATTATTAATTATTTAAATTATTATTATTTGTATTATTTTGCTTTTATTTTGCTTTTATAAATAGTAAATTGAAAATATACTATATTTATCTTTTGAAAACATAAAAGAAAAAGTTTTTAATGAAAAACGTTTTTGAATAAAAATTTTAACACAATGTTATACATACTTTGCTCTCAATACTTTGACTATTAGCACTCTTCTTTGCACGTGGTACTTTATTGAAAGGTCAACCGTTGCCAGTACACTTAATATCAAACAAAATAATGTGTCTTGAAATAAAATTTGTAAACTGTTGGTAGATGCATAATTCGAACCATTGTACGTCAATTTGGATTATTTGTAAAGTTTTATCAGTGAAGTTCAATATCAATATCAATTTAATTAATTTAATTTAAGTACAAGATATTATCATAATGTATCATATGTTATTTGTTTCATTTAAATTAAAAATTGCCGTGTAAAATTGTGACTTTATTTAACTTTATCAATTAATATTAAACCAACTCAAAAATGAAAAAAATTAAGTAATAAATGTCTGAAGACATTTATTAAGTAATATTTTAAGTAATATTAAGATAACAATATCATTTATTATCTTAATAGAATAGAATTTATTTAGAGTGGCCTTTATGGTAAAATAGAACCATTTACAGGCCCACTATAAAAATTAAAAGACAAGTTTACATCCGATGAATGTTTGAACTTGTATGTAGAGTTATTGAATTGATTTCGGCTGAAAGTGTAATTTTAGTTCGTTTGCAAGAAGTATGGCGATCAAGGAAGTTTTGAAGTGTTTAAGCGACGTCAATGATTTTGTGTCTCGAGGAAGTTTGTTCCAAAGGCGTGGTGCAGCGATGGTGAACGCACGATATCCGTGATTACCGTTGTGACGGGGGACGAAAAACGAGTAGGAGCGATGAGTTCTTAGGGAGAGACCAGTCGTCATATTGGATGCGCTATCAGGAAGATATAGATAAGGATGGTTGTGCCGGAATTTGATTTGCCATGCAAGTGTGAGAATTTGAGAGGTTATGCGGCTCGGAATGTCGAGCCAGTTAAGGATGCGGAGGGTGTTGGAGATGTGGTCGTACTTGCGAAGGCGGAAGATGACCCTAGCAGCCATGTGCAGAATCCTTTGTAGATAGTGAAATTGATATGCTGGACAGTTTACGAGAAGACCTAAGCAATATTCTAGACGAGGCATGAAAAGGCTGGAGATTAAAATAGCTGTCGATTTGACGTCGAGGTTTCTACGGACACTTCGAATGTCACGGAGGATGAGGGAGCATGAACTGATCTTGCTACGAATAAAAGGCAGAAACGAGAGATTATTGTCAAAAGGGACACCGAGGATTGTCATGATAGTCACTTCTGGTAGACGAAAATTGTGTATGTATACTGGAAAATCGAGAGCGTAAGAGTGGCGCGGTGTTATCCACATCGTGTTAGATTTCTCGTTGTTTAAAAACATACGGATTGAACAAAGATATGCGTGAATAGCAGAGAGGCAAGACGATGCATCAGAAGCGAAGTTGGATGCAGATGTAAGTGTGCATGATGCATAGATTACTATATCGTCAGCGTACTGAATAAATTCAAAGCCGAAAGGGACCACGATGGAAGATAAATAACCAAGAAGAAGGGTGAAAAGAAGCGGCCCTAGAACAGATCCTTGTGGTACACCGCAGCTGAGAGGAACCGGCGCAGAAGAGTTGGAGTTGGAGACTACGTGATAAGAGCGATTTGAGAGGTAGGATTTGAACCAAGAAATGACATGAGACGAGAAGCAGTAACGTAGTTTAAGACATGAGAGAAGTATAGTGTGATCAACTACATCAAAGGCGGAGGATAAATCAAGTGAAATTACAAGGTTTACTAGATGTTTGTCAAGAGCGAGAAGTAGATCATTGGAGAGTTTTGTGCATGCGGTCATAGTAGAATGTTGTGGTCGATATGCTGATTGAAAAGGTGGAAACATATAATTTGATGATATGTAGTTGCTTACCTGTCTGAGGATGAGACGCTCGAAAAGTTTTGAGATGGTCGGAAGGTTTGATATTGGTCTATAGGAGGAGGCGGAACTTGGATCAAGATGATGCTTCTTTAATAATGGGCGAACTATGGCATGTTTGAACGACGAAGGGTAGTGTGATAAATGGATAGACATGTTGAAGACACTTGTGAGATAAGGGCTGATGGTGTCACTTAGTAACTTTAGAATGTATGTTGGAACAGGATCGAGAGGAGAGGTTGAATTGGGTAATCGTGCTAGGGCATCAGATACGCTTTCGATAGATAAAAGTGAAAAGTGAAACAGTTCAGTATGATATGGGGCAAGGTAGGAGAAACTAGAAGATAATGGTACGTCGATTGAGGTCAAAGCTCGAGCTATTTTGCGTTGCAAATGAGATGCGAATTGGTTGGAAGTGATAGAGATAGACGTGACGGATTTGTTTCTACCCAAAAGGTTATTAATGGATTTCCACGCGTATTGATGATTGTCACGCAAAGATGTTTTGCTTTGCCAGTACGAGGAGCATTTTGAGTTCAAAAGATATCGGTATTTGCGTCGAAATTCGAGGTATTCTGAGTAAAATGACTTTAATAGCTCGGTGATATTACGACGACGGAATCTTGAGTGCATTCGGTGAAGGTGTCGTAAGGAGCGCTTGGCTCTTTGACAATCGCTATCGAACCAGGGAGCTCCTGACTGACGGCGAGGCGTACATTGTTTGAACGGCAAAATCATATCGAGTATGCCAATAAGTTCAGTGCTGTACATGTTGGTTAAGTCGTCAAGTGAAGTGTTAGTAAAGGCGGCAAAAATTAGGAGTGTGGACGAGAGAAGGTTTATACGCAAGTTATTTAGATCAAGTTGTTTCCATGGACGATATATATGGGGATGAGTAGGGTGTGGAGGATCATTGGTTTTAATGTTAATGGTGAGAAGGTAATGGTCGGATAGGCCCACATCTTTCACAGAAACGATGCTGCAAGTAGACGATGATTGAACAAAGATGCAATCAATGGTGCCACCTTGGATATGAGTGGATTCAGTAGGGATATATCTGAAGCCAAAGTCTGATAATGTCTTGAGTAGGTGTGACGAGTGAGCGCATGATGGTCTGTCAAGTCGAATGTTGAGGTCACCAAGAATAATGACGGGAGATGATGTAATGCTTAGGTTAGAGAGCATATCAAAGAGTTCGTCAAAGAATGTAAGACATGGCGCAGATGAGCCTGGTCGATAGATAAGGGCGAAACAAATTCGTCTACTGAAGTGTATAGCGTTAAAGCACATCAGTTCAAATGACGTAGGGGCAACTGGAAAGTTTAGAACATGTAACGATATAGCGGGCAAAGAAAAGGAAAGTAGACCACCATGGTTGATTCTTCCTGGATCACCATGTCGAGCACGTTCGGCAACGTTTAGGTTAAGCGATACGAGTCTTCGAATGGATATGTCGTTTGTGGAATGCCAAGATTCGGTTAGGCAGAGAAGTGAAAGTGAGTTATTTTGGAAAACTTCGAGAGCAAGTTCAAGTTTGTGGAGTAAGGAACGAATGTTGATGAGACCGATGCTAATGAGTATTTAGAAAGAGAATTTAGGGATGATGATTTGGAGTTAAATGGCCCGAAACAACCCAAGGAAGAGGAGGGAGAATCAGACAATTTTCGCCTCGTTGTTGTTTGCGATTTATCATGATGTCATATTGAGGGTGGTGATATATTTGGTTGAATTTCGGCGGAGATTAAATGATTTTTTTGCAAACGAATAACTCGGTTATTGCGAATTATAAATTTATGCGAAGGATCCGCCAAACGTTTTTCGTGTAATTGTTTCCTGAGTAATTTTAGTGCTTTCACCTCATGTGGTGAGAGATCCGGGCTTACATAAGCGTTGTGAAATCGAGTCGATTCTCTCAATTTGTAGGCATTATTCAGAATTGACGTGGTGGTTGCTTCATCAGATGTAACAAGTATCCACGGAGGAATATCTTGACGTTTTGCAGGGAGTCGGCGTAAATACAAACGACATGTGGATGCACAAGACACTTTCAACGATGCGATAAGATCCGATACTAAAGCAAGATCGTCTGATGAATTAGGTAGTCCGCGTATTATTACGTTTGACGAGCGCCGTTGTTGCCTATCACATGCTTGAATTATTGTTAGGGGAGATGTTGATTGACCATCGAATTGAGATGTTGCGAGTACTGAGCGAGTCACTTCTTTGCGGATAATAGATGCGAAAGTTTGACGAGGTATTGAGAACTCTGGATTAGAAGTTGGCACG
Source organism: Pomphorhynchus laevis (assembly GCA_012934845.2). Taxonomy (NCBI): domain Eukaryota; kingdom Metazoa; phylum Acanthocephala; class Palaeacanthocephala; order Echinorhynchida; family Pomphorhynchidae; genus Pomphorhynchus; species Pomphorhynchus laevis. The sequence continues at coordinate 113,327 of WNNJ02002244.1, forward strand.
GAAGGCGAAGAAGTGAGATTTAGAGATTCTATTCTTGTTTGTAGATCATTAATAGAGGAATTGGCGCTCGCTAACGACTCTTTTAAGTCGGATAATAACTTAGCGGAACATAACCCACACAGAAAATCTCATGTGAAAAATTCCCTGGAAACTTGGCATGGCACTTTTACGGAAGAATATATCGGACAATCCGACGTGGTACACATTAAATCTAGTGAAACAAACTCCCCTTGTGTGATAATAGGTGACAAGGATGGTAATACACAGTTTGGAATCTGTATAGCGCTAGCAGCAAGAGAAGGATTGAATTGCAACACAGAATCTCCAAGACGAGTTGTTGAGATGTCGTTGTAGAGTAATGTGGAATTTTCACTATTTAGAGGTAGATGGCTTTCTACAGATCGTGATCGGTTTATTTCTTTAGAATTACCGTTTTCACAGTTTTGAGCATAACAGTCCACGCAAGTACGACCAGCTTTAGCACAGATGCAACTTCGACATATTGAGTTTTTACTGTTACAGGAACAGCAACGTGAAGAAGTAGACATTACTCAGTTGGATGTTCTTGAAATAGTTTTGCTTGCATTCGTTTGCTCCATTGTAATTTGCGTATGTTTATTGTGATTTGTGTGATTTGTTTAAGTATTTAACAATCAAGACAATTTTAGCTAGTTGTAAGAGTTTTAATAACTAAGACTTATTTAAACGTGACTTATTTTATCATTATTATTTTAATAATAATGATAACTTTATCAAAAATGAAAAAATTAATAATAATGATAACTTTATCGAAAAAGCCAACTTAACAATTCAAAAGGAATTAATATATAATAAGATGCATTTAATATGTAGTAATGAATGTCTGAAAATAATGCTCCAAACTTTAATTCAATATTAAATAAATTTCGTCAAAAAGATAAAATGTTATTGCCCAAATAAATGCTTAATAAATTATTAAAGTACACGAATACTAATTAATAATGTATTTAATATAGCAGTTAAATTAATTGTACATAGGTTATGCTGTAAAATCATGATAATCCTGGCATATACATCCATATCTCCATTGCCACGACAATGAGAAGTTATCTAGAGACCGCGATAGAATTCAATCTTGTTTTAAACCGCAAGAATAGTAAATAGTAAATTTGCATGAACGTTATAAAAAGCAAGAGTTTGCTAGGAAATGTAAGAATTTAGAATGGGCAAATTGCAAGATGTAAAAGATCAATAAAAGGCGCTCACACTTAACTGTAAAGAGAAAAACAAATTTAAATTTTCTAATTACAACTTGTTCTCGGATTTAATTAATTTAATGTAATGTAATTGTACGCAACTGATTTGTAAATAATTGTTAAATTATTACAATTTTTAAATTGTGTAAAACATTACATTTTCTAACTTTTTATTCTGTAATTCACCATTCAATTTTCTAATGTCGATATTACATATCAAGCATATTCCATATAATCTAGATTATAAAATTTCATGATTATCCCGGCCAATATATTTCCCAATATCAATGATTCACATGTAGTCGCTTTTATAGCTAAAGATCCTAGATATATATGAACTCTACATCAAAAAATCGATACATTTAAACTTTTGCATATTAAGCAAGAAACCTTGTTTTCACGCTTTTAATAAATCGAGCACTGGATGAGATTGACATAACTATACATTTTAATTGATTTAGATTGCTACTGAAACTGGTCGAAAGTAGGGCATAAAGAGTTACAAATGTGGTGTACTTGGGATATGTCAGAACTCAATTATATTGCTTAAGGCCCATTAATCAAATAATAAGGTATCTTATCTCAAGGTATTTATCGATTTCTTGTCACTTAGAGCTGAGCAATTCTGACAGTGGCCCAATCAAATGGTGTTTATGCTTTTCAGTCGGGATTTGATTTCATTTCCTTGTAATTTTCAAATAACAATTTGGACTGTAAAATAATACGAGAATATCTTCCATATTCAGGAAGTCGGACACCAATTCATAAGAGAATATTATCCGCAAATTATATTTGGTTAGATTTTCCTATTTTCAAACTAACCATATCAACCTTATAATAGATTATTCAAAGTTATTTTTATTAAAATCAATTAAATCTTAATTAGGAGTTCTATATTTAAAAATTGTTAATCGAATGAACATATGCGTATAAAAAGCATAATAAAAGCACGAAAGCTAATCTTATTATTACTGGTCGGTAGCAGTACTGAGATTTGAATCATCCGGCAACGACGAATAATCAGCGTGTATATCTTTGTTATTTTCATCGTGTGTAATTTTAAGTTTGAATTTGTTCGCTGATTCGTTCCTGTTCGATTTACTTGGCATCAAAATCTAAGTAGAAATATATTTAATTTTAATGATTATCAATTATAATATCTGATTTATTAATATAAGCGTCTTATTAATATATTTTTTATTTAACAGAATTTTTGAGATAAACGTTTCATGATTTATTCTAATTATAAAATCATATTTACCATATGATTGTTAGTAACCCAGTTTTAGTAGAGGATTGTTCAAAACATTTTTAAGGGGAAAACAATGTTTTCAAATAGTAAAAAAATTGTAATTTTTAAGAATTTATTGGCCTCAAACGAACTCATATAATCAAGTTTATATTTCCAAGGGTTTCTTTCTCGTATAACCGTAAAACTAAACAAAATATATAAATATCTAATAATTCATTAAAATCAAGTTTATATTTCCAAGGGTTTCTTTCTCGTATAACCGTAAAACTAAACAAAATATATAAATATCTAATAATTCATTAAAATCAAGTTTATATTTCCAAGGGTTTCTTTCTCGTATAACCGTAAAACTAAACAAAATATATAAATCTCTAATAATAATTCATTAAAATCAAGTTTATATCTTCAAGGGTTTCTTTCTCGTATAACCGTAAAACTAAACAAAATATATAAATCTCTAATAATAATTCATTAAAATCAAGTTTATATCTTCAAGGGTTTTTTCTCGTATAACCGTAAAACTAAACAAAATATATAAATCTCTAATAATAATTCATTAAAATCAAGTTTATATCTTCAAGGGTTTCTTCTCTAATAATAATTCATTAAAATCAAGTTTATATCTTCAAGGGTTTTTTCTCTAATAATTCATTAAAATCAAGTTTATATTTCCAAGGGTTTCTTTCTCGTTAAACTGTTTATTAATGGTTAATGAACAGAATGTTAATAAAAACATCAGAAGATTTACGTAGCGAATACGTAGTGAAAATAATCTTTTTTAATTGTTTTATATAATTAAACCCTACCCGCATTGATAGGTGTATAAATATTGTCGAATTGCTGCTTTGTTGATGCGCAATGGTAGACAAAGTGAAAGTTTTTTCTAATTCTAAATTTGGAGCTTGATATATACTTCTAAGAGGGATGCGGACAAGGCCTATCGTTGAATCAGTCTTTTGATCTTCAACCTGCAATTGAAAATAAATGTCGCTTCAATCAATAAATTAATTACAATATTGCAACTATATGATGACTTAACGAAACGTTCGATGAAAAATCAAATCGTGTATTTAAATAATTTAAAGAATTTACACATTTAATTCTGTATCAGAAAAATATGCAGTCAACTGTTTTGCTTTAAACTTTAAATATGCAATTTTTAAAAGTCTGTAATGTTTAAGACATATTTAATAAAACATTTTCTATAATTATATTTGTCAAATATACAAAAGAATCCTACAGATTTTCAAACTTGATTTGAAGTCTATAATGATTTCTTAAGATTCTGGGCGATTGTGCTCAGAACGCCATCCGCGAAAGCATCTAGACGTCATTCGAGCAAGTTTAATCGATAGTTTGGATCTACAAGCTTTTAAAGTAGTAGAAAATCAGTTCAATTTTATGATGTCGTATTTTAATGCAATTGAACGGAACAGTAACTAACAAGAGAATAACTAAATACATATGATAATCAAATAAATAGTTTTCTATTTGTTTTCGAGAATTCAAGAACTCACTGATTTTAGAGTAGGAAATATCAATTCAATTTTAAGATGTGGTATCTTAATGCAATTGAACGGAGCAGTAACTAACAGGGGAACAACTAAATAGATATCATCATCAAATAAATAGTTTTCTATTTGTTTTCGAGAATTCAAGAACTCACTGATTTTAGAGTAGAAAAACTAAATACATATGATAATCAAATAAATAGTTTTCTATTTGTTTTCGAGAATTCAAGAACTCACTGATTTTAGAGTAGGAAATATCAATTCAATTTTAAGATGTGGTATCTTAATGCAATTGAACGGAGCAGTAACTAACAGGGGAACAACTAAATAGATATCATCATCAAATAAATAGTTTTCTATTTGTTTTCGAGAATTCAAGAAATCACAGATTTTAGAGTAGAAAAAATCAGTTCAATTTTATGATGTGGTATTTTAATGCGATTGAACGGATCAGTAAGGAACACGAGTATAATCAAAGACATGATCAGTGAAATCAATAGAATAGCGAAATTGTTTGGTTACGATAACGTGTTATATAAGGCATTTTATTTGTTATTCATCAAATAACGAATTAATAGCATCAAATAACAATTTAATATTGCCTTATTAAATTTATCTGAGATAGCAATAATTTAGACTGTTGTGCCATATTTGATTATGTTATATAATCGAAAATAATTGATTATAAATTATCATTTAATAAGAAATTTTGATTGCAATCATTTTTGAAAATAGCTAATTTATTAAGGTAAGTAGAAAGTAGATTTTTTAATCTAGGATACTTAATTATATAATCATTTAGTTATTTTCTATTATAATTAAATTCGTATCACCTTGATTGACAGATAATTGGAATCGGGATGTTTGATTAGAAACTGTTCCACGTGAGCAAAATGTGGATTAGTAGTATTTAGAAAGACACGTGTTTTTACAGTATACTGCTCAATCCTGAATACACAGTATGGATTTGGTTCAGTGAAATTTGATCCTTTCTTCTTAACTCTCTAAGGAAATAATTTAATACTAATTTCCATTCTTCAATCACATCACCTGCAAATTACTTGCTGCTCCTACAAATACCATCAAAATCGCTTTTGGTAATTTATCATCATTCTTCGATAGCTATAAATACCATATATGCAGATATTGAGGCAACAAATCACACATTTATTTAAACTATGCAAATTTTTAATAATTTTTCTAAGCAATGTTTTTTAATTGCTTAAAAAATTAATATTAAAATTAAAATTAAAAAATTTAATTAATTTACCGAAATAAGTTTATTTTAAGTGTTTCATAATTTTATAATTCTTAGCCATCAACTGTCTCTCTAAGACAGAGTTAATGCCTTAAAGATATATTAGCTAATAAGACATTTATAATGTAAACTTTTATATAAAAATTACCTTTTGATTTTTCGTTTTAATATAATCAAATCTTTGAACAAAGATTTAATTTAATTAATTAAATTTTTAATAATTTAATAATTTTATTTTAACAATATATTTTCAAATTAAATTACATTTTAAATTAATAATTTTTATTATTTATAATTATTTTATTATTACAGGATTGTAGTCTTCAACACTGAGGCATTTTCTTCCTTCAAAAAAGCGGCAACCGATTGATCGCTTAGGCACTCGAATATGCAAGCGGCATTGCCTCGCTGAACAGCTACTCTAAATCGCTGCCCGAGAAAAGCCATTGATCAAATTTCAACTTTGGTCCCGGATATCATCTTTCCTATCTCTTCAAATAAAATACGAGGCTTCCTTGTCCACAATTCCCAAAGACTCAACGGTTATTGGAACGAATGTATAGATCCTATTATCGATCTCGTTGTACTTTTCCTTCTTGCATTCTGCAAAAACGGCTACCTCACCAGTCCGAACGACTGCTTTATCATCGTAACTCGCCGTTAGAGGGTAAAAATGTTGGCAATATCAGACTTTAGGACTTCGCCATAATGCTTTAATGACGGACAGGAAGAGCAAGGAGCGTAGTGTAGCAGATGAGAAATCTTTGGTATGCTGAAGCTATATAGCAACAGTAACAACGCTTCCTGTCTAGATAGATCAACCATTCGTTTGACAGTGTTCTGGATAAGCGACACACATTGATTCAAGGTTCCATCGAGCCCCAAATCGCCACCTACCGGAGTTTCCAAGATGACAGCGTCGTTGGTATCAGTCAGAATGCATTCAGGAATCAAGTCCAACAATCGAATTTGATCCTAAGGGTCACGGGTTATTAACGCCGACGTTTGAAGATTTAACGTCAGTTCAATTCTCGTCCCCGGATAGAATATTTTAGCTACATCCGAATAAATCGTATCTAAGTCACCCCAAAAATACAATTGTCAAGATACCATGCGGAAAACGGTGACTAGCAGAGTCTGACGGAATTATTGATGTGCCCGTAATAAGATGACTATCGACACTGTAGCACATGTTGATGAACGGCAGGTAAGCTGGTAGCTTCCTGTGAACCGTGTCAATCATATGGCCGCGGTTGACCTGGTATACGCGTTATGAAAGCCCAACTTGGCAAGCGCAAGTCCACGGACTAAAGCGTTTGCGATAAAGTATCTGGACGCGTGAGTCACAGCTTCAACTCATCGTGGTATTCCAAAGACAAATTGTCGGGGCACGAACTAACCTAGAATATCACTTGATGCCCAACGTGTGACAATCTAAGCTACCAAACGACGCAGCGTACAGCCCACCGCAATCAGGTGAATACCGCCATGAGGTTTCTGTAATGCCATCATTTTAGCGCCGCAAAAAAATTTCTTATAAATTCCGGCGTACAATCTTTTAGGACGACGGTGATGAATTCGACCAATTATTGAACTAGGCGATAACCTGAACGGCCGCACGAGGGACCAGTAAGGTCTTTTAGATGCAGTGGACTGATACCATCCAATCCACTTGAGGAAGCATTGGAAAAAAAGCGAAGAGTTGACAACACGATGTCTGTAGAAACAACATGGAAGGCATAAGGTGGTATACTCTGAATTTGAACTTGCGTATGTGTCCCGCCTAATTGGTTAGTTCGTGGCGGGTGTTTGAACGACAGTTCTGACAAACTCGATCGTCGAATTGCATTATTCCGTCGTTGCTGCTCATTAATCTGATTGCACCGTAAGCACCGCAGTCTTCAAGGTTTTCCAAATCTCTGCAACAAATATTTCTATTGGCCTCGCGACATTCTACTTTAGTTCGGTTGAAAAGTCTGGTCGCACTTTCGCGCTATAACATTAACAACTGACCAGCATGTCGTATCAACAAATTTGATACAGGCCTTTTTGATCTTCTGAGACAAACTGAGATTGCCCATTTCCTCAGTTATTAAACGCACGCTAATAACCATTCTAGCGAACAGCAACAGTTGGATCCAAGCATCTAACCTCTGGTAGTTCCTCGCAATATCAGCCAGTGTGCTCTCAATAAACTAGGTATATCAATGCTCTCCTAAAATTGTGTTGTCAGCCTGAGCATCAAGTGATGTTGAATTATTTATGGAAGTAGGAGTTTGACCAAAACCGGGGCAACCGGGAGAAGGGCCATGACTGGGCAAAAAGTAGTCAGGTTTTTGACCAAAACCTGACTGGGCACGTCATTCTCTCGTGTAAGATGCCGAACAACTAGCATGAGATAATTTTCAACTGGATGTAATAATTGTTAATAATTGTAATTATTATTGTAATAATTTCAACTGTAATTTTCAACTGTATGCAACGAGATTGTATTATTTGTCTTCGCTTGATATTCGTCAAATGTATATATTATAGTAGTCAATTGATATTCGACAATTTATATTCGCTTGATATTCGTCAATTGTAATTGACGATTTATATTCGCTTGGTATTAGTCAATTGATATTTGTCCAATTTAATAAAATCGTGTATTTTATCTTAATTAGTTATAAGCAAGAAACTTTTAACGGTATTTATTATAACCAAGACAATTTTTTTACAAGGTATAACCAAGACAATTTTTTAAATTAGTGAAATTTAAATTTTATATGATCAATTGCTGTAAACTTGAACTTTTATATCAAATAAGAAACCTCAATTAATTAATTATTTAATCCTTAATTAAATAATTAAGATTTAGTTAAATTTAATTAAATGGTATCTTGTGTATTATAAGCAAAATCTACCCTATGATTTTCTCAAAATTAATCAATGAATTATTTTATTAATTTCTATTTTTCGAATATCGGATTTATTAAGTCGTACTAATTGCTAAACATTTAAGCAATTGATACAACTTAATTATTCTTAGCTTACTTGTGTCGATGAGCTCATAGATTTACTTTGCACCGCACGCAACCAATTAGCTTCGAGATATAATTCACCTGAGGTTGCATTTTCCAAAACCATCCACTTAATATTTAAATATATTTTCAAGTTTAATATTTGCTAAAATGATTTACACGTTCAATTGATCCTTTCACAATAATTTCTTCTATCGTAAGAGTACAGCTAAACTCAAAAATATTTCAAATAAATTAAAGAATAAACATATCTAAAAGCCATTGGTGATTGTAAGCAATTAAATTTCAAAATAATAAATAAATGTTTAATTTATTTAAATTTATAAGTAGAAAATATTACGTTTTTTAGATTTACATTTTATTGCTTCTTTAATTTAGTAATTAACTATTTAAATTTTATGATCTTTAAATAATTTATAATATTTTTATTAAGACTTAATAATTCAATTTTTATTCTATAATTTTCAAACGATTATACTTTTTATGATTACTTCGTAAATTTAAACTAAAGAATAAACATATCAAAGGCGCACAATAAAAAATATTAAAGATACAAATACTAAAAATATAAATTAAAAATTTTAAATTTTAAAATTAATATTAAAATTTTTAAAACTTTCAAAGAAATTAAGTCAGTATACATTATAATAAAAATAATATAATAATTTGTTATATGAATATAATATGATATTATAAACCCCATATTTCAAATTGACAATTAACTTTTTTATATTCATTATATTGTCAATTTTGGATTAAAAATTAGCATCAATTACATAAAAAAATGTTATTGTCATGTAGCATTAAAAATTTTATAATAAAAATTTATTAAAATGTCATTAAAATTCTATTAATAAAAATTTTATTTTCACAATAATTTATTCTATCGTAAGCGTACAGCTAATTCAAAAATATTGTAACGCTTATATTATAATTGACAAGATTATAATATAATCTTGTCAATTAATCTTCTCAGATTAATTGACAATTAATCTGAGAAGTTATTTATTAATGCCCACTGCAGCATCTCGGCCTGGGGCTGAAAGCAAAACATACAATAATTACATGAATTGAAAACAAAATAGTTATATTAGCCACGAGTGGTAGATAGATTATACTTGTAGGATCATTTCCTTTGACTTTAACACGATTTTATAGCATCAGACCATATTTAAATATTGATCGATTATGTTATCATCTACAGGCAGTGAATCGATTTTACGAAGTGGAATTGTCGAAAGAATGGGACAAGAGAAAACATGGGAGATAGGTGGACATTGTAGATTACAAAATTTACAGCGACAGAATATTAAAAGATCATGACATGGAATGTGAATGGAGAACAGCTTGTCATGATAACCGTGAAGTGAAAATGCTTTTTTCAAAATAATTTCTATCGTAAGCGTACAGCTAATTCAAAAATATTGTGACGCTTATATTATAATTGACAAGTTCACAAGTCGCTTTCCCTGAAATAACTGGAATTACCAACCGACGCATCTATTTAATTAAAAACATTCCGCTAAAATTGCTTTGTGCGAAAATTGCTCCAATAATTGTGGTCCCACAACCGATTAAGCTAACAGAGTTTTGTAGACATTAATTATTTTAATTCAATTGCCAATTGAGTATTCTATTTATCATGAGAGAGTATAACGAGGTATTTAGCGACAAAACTCAAGACCTTAGCATATGTGCTTCGTCTCCCCAATCTATCTGCTTCTGCCAGACTAGTTCTCTCAAAGGAATATTGGAGCACTAGATATAGGTTCCCACTGGGGAAGTATAGGGCAAGCATTGCTTTCCTTAATCTTGCCCATTCTTCCTTCCGGAAGATATTCAAGAAGGAGAAGTTCGTGTGTTGGAGGGATAGTGCATTGGGTTGGATTGGTAATATAGGTCTTGATAAAGTTTTGGAAGAGTCACTATCCCTACATAATTATGGAGCCACTCAATCACCTCAGCCAATCCCGCCTTGGGGATACTTCAGAAGTAGGGATTTATCTGTCACAGATATCCTTAACTCCTGGGGGCCTCTTCCGGGCACCTCCAAATCCGTCGCTCCACTCTCTTCTCGTGTCTGTCAGCTTTTGACAGCTGATTCAGAAGAGAAGTGACTGTAACAATGCTATCAGCCGCCTCATCTGATGTGGCCGGCATCAACATTAGTAGACGTATATTTCTAACTAAGAAAAATCCGGTCTCATGTCCTAAAGACCTGCAACCCATTTCGATTCAAAATTCCCTCGTATCGATCTACGAAAAAGCGCTTGCGCCTAGAATCCGCGATCATTTAAGCTAACAGAGTTTTGTAGACTAATTATTTTAATTCAATTTCTAGTTGAGTATTCTATTTATTACGAGAGAGTATAACGTGGTCGTTAGCATATCGAATTAATTAAACCTTTAGAGATATTCTCTCTATTTCGGTGTAAGGGCAATTATAATAATATCATAGACTTGACGGATTAATATTTTATAAATGATCAAAATCTGATTTTTATCATGAAATTGTATTTACATAAATTTTAAATTTTTGAATACTTTATTTATTATTTATTATTACAGTGTAATTATTATTTATTTATTATTTAAGTGTTTTGTGATATACCATTTTATGACAGGAGTAATGTATTTGTAATTAATGATACATTAAATAAAATCATGTTCGAGCATCAGACTTATCACGACATAACTTCTTTTTATGATTTAGTAATTGTTTAATTGGTCATGAGTGGACTAAAATATGATTACAAGTATGTTAACAGAATCAACAGAGCAATTTCTAACCGGGAAATCCGTGTGGTGGCTGATTTAAATCAACCATGTCAAGACATAATCAATTATGGCATGATTTAAGTGTTTGAATATGAAATTGGTCGATCGTTCATGGCATGGTATGTGAATTTTGTCTGATTAATAGTACGACTGAATAATAAACAGAACTTTTGCTTATATTTTTTTAATATCGTATAGCTAGTGGCCGCAATGGGTTATGTCTCGCATTATGCAACTATACTATAACAATTAGTCATTGCATATTTAGAATGCATAATATGTTATAAGATAATACCACAGATGTTTTTACATATTTGATTAACAAATTAAAAACTTACTTATATCGATGTGATGTATTTTACAAATACGAGCGAAATATGAAAAATAGTATTTTATTGATCCTGCTCCAAAATTAAAATTTAATAAATTGATCAAAATTATTTATTTTTAGTTAATCAATAATTAATAATAAGTAAGTTATATAGTTCAGTAAGTGTTAATAAGTAAATAAAATTGACATGTTGTTAGATACCTTCCAAGATAATCATCTTCTCCAGGATCCTCATCTCTAAGTTCGAAAAGTATTTGGTCACGCTCATTTTCATTCACAATAATGTTTACCCGTTCATCCCATTCGGGGTTTGATGTGTTTGACTTTACTGATGTACGAAAAATTAGAGCACCGTTAACTAAATGTGCATGCGATTGAATTAAAATCAGAACATCACTATTTACGCAGATAAGTTCTTTAGTTTATTTAAAAGGAATTAGAGAACAAATGTAAATTAATAAAATAGTAGAAATCACGATGACAAGATATCAATTTATATTTCAGTTTCAACTATTACACCATTTCCAAAAACTATACAAACGAATAAATATATTGACCAAATTATATACAACTTTTTTCTATATTTTCCCAAAGAATGTTAGCAAAAGTAAGCAAAATATTATATAATTTTTCCTTCATTATTAGATAAAAAATAATTTTAGGAAAGAAGAATTTAAAATAGAATTTACACAATGATATAATAATTACAACACAATGATATAATTAGAAAAGGTGAACAAACGCTGCGACCGTGGTCCCTTAGGAGGAAGGATGACTTCATGTCTGGGATCATACGTGTGCCAACTCAGCCCCCTTCAACGTAACACGCTCCTCTATGGAACAAGAATATTGGCGTTAGGCACAGAGGCACGAAAGCGGTAAAAATATGCGTGACTCAATAAAACGTACACGAAGTTTGTAGCCGTCACAATCGAAACGTTTGACAGTCTCGACAAGGATAGAACCGATTTCCTGACCGGAAAGCGATTAAATATTATCTACAATGGCTGGCGAGCAACAACCTTTTTATTTCAACGCATAAGGGCGGCGATCTATTTGAAATTTAATAACTTAAAATTTTAAAAGTTAAAAGATATAGGCTTGCTTTCTAAATATTATTGATCGAATTGTAACTTCTAGCTTTACAATAAACGAATAAAAGAAATATTAATGATATTTGTTTGTATTAATGGCATTGCGTCATGACCGACACACGTAATCAGGCTAATTAGGTATGCAGTGATCAAATCTAAAGTCTGGTAAATATTTGCTGAGTATTTTAGTTTCGGGAGTGGAAATTAACAGCGAGCATTGAAGACTTCAAAAACAGAAGAGCCGTCACTGAAACAGACTATCAAATGCTCGATACGCGATTGCACATGTGACATATGCTAAGTAACGTATTTAGAGATCAAAGGACGACGTCCGCAGGATACAATCCGAACTCATATTCTAAAACATTTCGCTAGTCACCATTGTTTGACTTAAGTCCATAAAGTTACAGCACTTTCTTCTCTGGCACAAATGCATTCTTTGCAAAATATCGTTGTTTTATTGTGTGTACATCATCCGCTTGTTGATTGAGATACACTTTAGAAAAATGTGGTATATCTTTCGGATTGTACGTCATTGGAACTGTCGATCTGTAACTGTCGATCTGTAACTGTCGATCTGTAACTGTCGATCTGTAACTGTCGATCTGTAACTGTCGATCTGTAACTGTCGATCTGTAACTGTCGATCTGTAACTGTCGATCTGTAACTGTCGATCTGTAACTGTCGATCTGTAACTGTCGATCTGTAACTGTCGATCTGTAACTGTCGATCTGTAACTGTCGATCTGTAACTGTCGATCTGTAACTGTCGATCTGTAACTGTCGATCTGTAACTGTCGATCTGCAACTGTCGGTCTGTAAGTGTCGATCTGGAACTGTCTATCTGTAACTGTCGATCTGGAACTGTCTATCTGTAACTGTCGATCTGGAACTGTCGATCTGGAACTGTCGATCTGGAACTGTCGATCTGGAACGGTCGATCTGTAATTGTCGATATGTAACTGTCGATATGTAACTGTCTATCTGTAACTGTCGATCTGTAACTGCCGATCTGTAACTGCCGATCTGTAACTGCCGATCTGTAACTGTCGATCTGTAGTGGTTGATCTGGAAATTAAGATCTGGAACTGTCGATCTGTAGTTGTTGATCTGGAAATTAAGATCTGGAACTGTCGATCTGGAAATGCCGAATTGGAACTCTCGATCTGGAAAAGCCGATTTAGAGCTGTCGATCTGGACTTGTCTGTCTGAAAGTGTTTATCTGGAACTGACGATCTGGAACTGTTGATCTGAAACTGTTTATTTGGAACTGTCGACTTGAAACTGTCGATCTGGGACTGTCGATATGGAGCTGTCGATTCGGAAGCTGTTGATCTGGAGCTGTCGATCTGGATCTGTCGATCTGGATCTGTCGATCTGGATCTGTCGATCTGGATCTGTCGATCTGGATCTGTCGATCTGGATCTGTCGATCTGAATCTGTCTATCTGGATCTGTCGATCTGGAGCTGTTGATCTGGAGCTGTCGATCTGGAACTGTCAATCCGGAACTGTCGATCTGAAACTGCCGATCTGTGACTGTTGATCTGGAACAGTCAATCTGGAACTGTCGATATAATTGAACTCTCGATATACAAATGTCGTTCTGAAAATGTCGATATATAATTGTCGACATAAAGCTGTTGACATGGAACTGTCAATATAGAACTGTCGATATAGAACTGTAGATCTAGAACTGTAGATCTGGAAGCGTCAACCTGAAACTGTAAATCTGGAACTTTCGATCTAGAAGTGTCTATCTGGAACTGTCGTTATAGAACTGTTGATCTGTAACTGTCATTATGGAACTGTTGATATTGAACTGTCGATATGGAACTCTCTATATGGAACTGTCTATATAAAACTGTCGTTATGGAACTCTCGATATGGAAGTGTCGATATGGAACTGTCAATATAGAACTATCGATATGGAACTGTCGATATGAAACTGTCGATATGAAACTGTCGATATGAAACTGTCGATATGAAACTGTCGATATGAAACTGTCGATATGAAACTGTCGATATGAAACTGTCGATATGGAGCTCTCAATCTGAAACCTCCGATTTGGAACTGTCGATTTGATACTGTTAATCTGAGCTGCTGATCTTATAATGGCGATTTGGAAATTTTCATCTGAAAGTTTTTATTGGGTTTATTTCATCTCTAAAGTTTTTTAACGTCCTTGTCATTAAGACGCAACCTATCAATCCAATACCAACTTTATAATTGTGTGAAATTACAAAACTGCTGAATTTCAAATTTTAAAAAATTTAAACCAAACATTAAAATTTAAGCCCAAAAAGTAACGTGATCATGTAATAAATACAAACAAAATTAAAAATTATAGACTTGTTCTATTATTTAACGTCGTTGAATGTTGTTTCTTTGATATACAACCAGCTATAGCAGCTGATCTCGTAATTTAATAACAGAATCTATATGGAAGAAAATATAAATATATGGAAATATTACAATTAAGAAATACAATCGGAATCAAACAATGTGGTTGCGCATTATCAACGTTTAACAATAAATATAGAACACCAAACGATCTTACATCTATAAAGCAGAATCAGAGATTAACTTACCAAATACGTTAACGTATGGATCACTTTTAGCTTTCCCGATTAATCCAAAATCGAGTTTCATTAAGTTCCGAGCACATATCATATTAATAGCAATAACTCCCTGAAAATGTAAACTTTGGAAAATCATTAGAAATATAATTCGAAAACCTGTATCTTACTTTTATGTAAATGATTAACACTATCGTTATATTTACAAATAAAAACAATCTCCACTATATTACATATATGAATTTTTAAGTATTTATGTATAAAATATATTATATATTCTGTCGAGACGTATACACGATCGCTACAGAAAACTCGTCAATCGACAAGAAATTCGGTCATTGATGTAGTTTGCGAATAGAGCTACACCTGGTGTAGCGAACATCAGTAGCAGACTAAAGCTTATTTCGGATTACTCGAAGCGATCCATGACAAACTTTAAGATTTGTTCTCTCTCTACATGTACCAAGGTGTACCCCGCGATCTCAGTGTAGATAGTTCACACCGAAACTTTCAACTAATTATGGTTTTATTAATCCATAATTAAAATCGAAATATATTTTAATCAATATGATATTTTTTATATTACCGTCAGAACTGATTTAGTTTGAACTTCCTATCTGTATTCATATGCATGATCATAGAAGTCACTTGACTGTGTAAAAATGATCCGCTGATGTGTATAGTTGATTAATAAAAAGGAAAGTGTATGATACCAATTTGCTAAGTTGGCAGGATCACTTGGATATTCATTATATAACAAAGAAGTTTACCATATATACAGCTCTAACTCGTTCCTTGACTACTTAGTAATTGACACCCATGTTGTCTGTCACCCATGTTGCTAGCGTTTTGCGCTAAAATCACGTCATAAATGTGACTAGATGCTTGTACTTCTTTATTTCGAGCCCATCCGCAATTACGTTCCTGATAATATGAGACAATAAAAATCCCAAAATTATACCGTAAGAAACAACTCTATAATTGTAGTATTTACGATTGTATTCAATGACCGTCTTCTTCCAAACAGCTTGGCACAAGGTAATTCGGTAAAACATAGGCTAAAAGTATATTTTGCAATATCACCCTTTGTACAGAATGTCTTCCCGATCCATAACTTAATGTTGAGGGAACTCTTGTGATTTACCACTAACCCACATAGTTATGTATAAATTAACTTAAACGATTCTTCCTTTAGAATTAGAAAGACTCTAGAACAAAATTACTTACGTTTCTTCATGGTAAATAAGCGATAATGCCCATTTTTACAAGATACTTAAATGCCTTCGTAAGTGCCGAGCTTACGTGTGAAGGCCATTAATATCAATTAAAGAAATCGTATCTATTATCACACAATCATGGAAGATTATTTTGATAATGCTAGGTACCTGATACTGCAGTAATAATCGCGGACTATTAAAATATGAAAGTTTTTTTATGTGGCAAATGCACACAGACTGTGTGCTTACAAGCCCACAAAAGCGAAACAGATAAAAAAAGTTAATGGTTCAGTAGCATCGATTTTAGCTGCTTTTTGAAAAATTGGAGTGAGGATGATGATCGCAGATGATTAGGTAAGGAATTCCAAAGGAGAGGAGCAGCGATATGTAGGGATCGACGGCCGAAGTTGGTTGAGTGAATAGATACGTGTAGCAGAAGAGAATCACAGGAACGTAGGTGAGTAGAAAGATAGCGAGATTCACTTAGTGTTGGCAGATAAAGATAAGGAGAATTACAATGGAGAAGGCGATAAGTCAGGCAAAGCAGACGAAAACGAACGCGATGTTCAATACTTAGCGATCCAAGTTTTG
This sequence comes from Pomphorhynchus laevis, assembly GCA_012934845.2. Classification (NCBI taxonomy): domain Eukaryota; kingdom Metazoa; phylum Acanthocephala; class Palaeacanthocephala; order Echinorhynchida; family Pomphorhynchidae; genus Pomphorhynchus; species Pomphorhynchus laevis. The sequence continues at coordinate 130,194 of WNNJ02002244.1, forward strand.
ATAAATAGGAAGATATATTATCGAATTTACGAAGTCGAAAAAGGATGCGCACCGCAGTGTTAATGAGGCGTTGAAGAGGTTTAAGAGATGACTTTGAAGAGAAGACGAGAAGGCTAAGACAGTAATCAATACGTGGGTAAAGAAGGGAGGAGATAAGAGATTTACAAGAACTAAAATCTAGAGAATTTCTGACGAGACGAATATCACGGAGAAGAATATTTGAAGACCTAGTTTTATCACGAATAAAGGGATCGAGATGCAGGTTATTGTCGAAGTGAATACCTAGAAATACTAGTTTATCTACAGCAGGAATAATTATGGTCCGAAGATACAGAGATGGAGGAATAACAGAAACAGTGGAGGGTAAAATCCATAACACTTTAGATTTGGTAGGATTTAGGGACATGCGCAAAGAAATTTGATGTTCTGATAGAGCACGAAGACAATTAGATGCGGATACGAAAAGTTGGCTTAGGGAATGAGGAGACGAATGAGAATAAAGAAGTATATCATCAGCGTACTGCATTACCCTGAAGCAGAATTTACTAGTTATACAAGATAAATCTCAAAGAAGAGGCGTAAATAGAATAGGGCCAAGTACAGAACCTTGAGGTACACCACAAGAGAGAGAAGATAGAGGAGAACACATTGAATTAGAATGGACGGAAAATGATCGATCGGAGAGATACGAAGAGAACCAAGCCAAGGTGGACGAAGAGAAACCATAGTGATAGCGAAGACGAAAAAGAAGGATTTTGTGATCGACAATGTCGAATGCAGATGAAAGATCGAGCGATATTACCACACTACACAGTCCTTTGTCACGAGCGGAGAGCAGATCAGAAAATACTTTATGACATGCTAGTTCGGTGGAATGATTGGAGCGGAAAGCAGATTGTAAAGAAGGGTAGAGCTGCGATGAAGAGAGATACTTGTTTATCTGATCTAAGACAAGGTGTTCAAGAATTTTAGATAAGGTTGGTAGAATTGATATTGGGCGATAAGATGAAGGAAGATAGGGGTCAAGAGAGGGCTTTTTAAGTAGGGGACGAACAATTGACGTTTTCCAAAGAACAGGAAATATTCCATTCACTATTGACGAGTTAAAGAGGCTGGTAAGGAAAGGTGTGAAGTCTGTTGACAACAATTTGAGAATTCGAGTAGGGATGGAATCGGCAGGAGAGGACTTACAAGTTAACGAAATAAGAAGGCAAGATACCTCATCTTCAGATACCGCAAGTAGATAAAAGAGCTCAGGGACACGAACAGACGAGATATAATAAGTTTGTGGAAGGACGATGATCGAATCGATTAGAGAAACAGTTTTTGAAATTAGGTAATCGGAGAATTGAGAAGGATCAAGAGTGGAGGTGACAGAGGAACGAGAAAGTAGAGAATTAAGAGTTTTCCATTTAGTTCGAGAGTTATTAGCGGAAGCCAGTTTGCTTCGCCAAAAACTATGTGCCTTCGAACGCAGAAGTCGCCTATGCGAACGACGAAGAGCAAAGAATTGGTTACGATAAAAGGATGAATCAAGTTCTGAAAATGGTCTGAGATAACGATGATAAGTTCTGAAAGAACGACGCAGGAGGCGTTTTGAAGTCACACACTCAGAGTCGAACCATGTTGCAAGATTTTGCCGTGATTGAACAAAAGTTTTAAAAGGAAGAATTTCATCGAGTATAGAGCAAAATACATTGTCAAAGAGGGTACATAAGTAATTAGGGGATTGTTAGATAGAAGAAGGATACATTAACGGAGAGCGGTTAATATGAGAGCGAAGAAGGGAAAAGTCGAGGAATTTCCAAGAACGACACGAGATAATTTTCGAAGGAACATTGATTTTTAACAAAGGGAGAGAACATGTAACAAGGAAGTGGTCGGATAGAGCAGGATCAGATATGCACAATGAAGAAGACAAGGCAAGACGCGTAGGTAAGGCAACAATATCGAGGGTACCGCCAAGAATATGGTAGCAGAAGAATAATGAGGATACATGATTTGAAAATCATGATCGTTAAATGTAGAAATCGTCTTTAGGGTATTGGAATCTCGAGGACGGTCTAAGCGAACATTTTTATCACCTAGTGATATGAAAATCATGATTTGAAAATCATGACATGATTTGAAATCGAGACATGATTTGAAAATCATGATCGTTAAATGTAGAAATCGTCTTTAGGGTATTGGAATCACGAGGACGGTCTAAGCGAACATTTATATCACCTATTGACCATATCAGTTGCTGCTATACGAGTTTCGATTGTACACAAACTCTCCTAATATTGATCCAAGATCAATGTCTTCTTGTTCTCTGTTAAGGAACATATCATGGCGCGAACAAACATCTAAATCTATGAAAAGATTCCGTAATATCGAAATATATTCATTTATAGATATTCATCGTCGTATCAGTTGTATGAAATCATGCTCTTAAATGTGACTTACAATATTCCTGATTGGCGGCCGAGGCAATACAGTATAAAGGTAAAAATTCTCTGCATTATCCGCAGTTTACATTCATAAAATTGCACATAAGATTTCTTACATCATTCATATGAACTGGAGTTATAAGACGTTGACGTCTCAAAGGCTTCTAAAACGTCTCAAAGGCTTCTAATTCTTAATCAAGAAGAAAATCTTGAGCTGCCCGTTGATATACACTAGTTGGTGAAAATCAAAGATGGAGAAGATGTGACCGATAACAGACTTCATATATTAAATAAACGTAGTAAAATGTGTATTTTAACTAGACACAATGATTTGGCTTGTACCTCAAATCCTATTTTCAGGAGGACTGTTGGAAAAAGCGATCCATAATTTCTCCTGAAACTACTTGCTTGATCATATATTTTTTATATAATGTTGATAAGAATTCTTCAATTACAACATTAGGGTATACATGAAATTAAAGATATTAAATAAAAAATAGTTTAAATTATATTTGGGGGATAACAATTATTATTGCATTATGGAAAACTGTATTAAATCAGGTATAAAATTCACCCAGTCTCTAACGAATCGAAAAAAAAAAAGATTTTATATAAACTAAATAATTACTTTAAATACAATATATTTTAAATAATAAATATTATTTATAATATTTATTAGGTAAATCGTCACATTTGGTTTGCAAGAAACAATTAAAGAGTTAAGCTGGAGGATTGGAGTTGAGTCGTCTCGACATATTTTTATTTGTTCAGTTATCATAAAATGATAACTGAACAAATCGAATTTAATAAGTGAACAATCAATTGGACGCATTAAATGCTCACAAAATTTCGATTTTTTTACATCGAAATCTTAAAAGTTGAAATTTTTTGAACATTTAATAGTAGTCCTGATGATACAGGAGCTATCAAAATATTGTATTTTGTAAATAAAGGGAAATAATACCTTCGTTCCAGCAAAACTGTCTATAAAATATAATATAATATTTTTTATTTAGATATAGTTTTTATTTTATTTTAAATTTTATACAAAACAATTGTAGAAAACAACAGAAAAATTGCAGAAAATTCTTTTAAATTAATACCTTCGTGTTAGGTTTAAGTATATCACCACTATGCGCATTCGGAATCATTGGCATTATAAACTTATTAGGCAAAACGGCCATTCCTGAAATAAAATCAGTAACTACTTGCATTATCGCATCGCTAGAACAGAATAAACGTAGGTGCATTATTATTAGGACCACAAACAAACCGTATTCCTGGAATATCTACTAATGAAGCTGTATTTGTGAAATCAAAATCGATATGCTAAATATTGATGTATAAATAGTAACTTAAATATTAATTTTTAAGACGACTTACAGGGTATCGAAGAAAATAAAAGGCAACATTTGCAATGAAAGGAAATTGTTTTACCAGTGGTCTGAAACAAATCCGTGCATCACCACACAACTTAAAAGAAATTTATAATTTTAATTATATAGTTATGAATGCATGTTTAGGAAAATAAAGTTATTGCTTCGGAACATCCAAACATTTTCGGGAGTGATAATAGCATAATAATTCATGATTGATACAAATTAGTTTTAAATTATTAACTTTAAATAAGTTTGAATCGGTAAGTTTTGTTTGTTGCGCTTTATCAATGAAATCTATAAAGAAAATGACGTCTTGCTACTTGAAAACGTATAGGGTTCAGAGTTCAGAAATAAGACGGTACAAATGAAATGCAAATTTATACTTAAAATTATTATCAATAACATCAAAATACGTCATAGATTTGAAATACTCAAATACACGCCCGAGCACGATAGATTTCAACACACACAACGATTTTTTTACTAAATATATTGATTAAAAGTGTTTCGGTCTAAGTATAATTCTCTACATTGACAAAAGTAAATATTTTAATTGTCTTTAAAAATATTAAACTCATAAGAATAAATTAACTTTTAATTTGATCTTCATAAAAAAATTTCATCTATCTGATAATAAATTTATTATCAAATTATTTATTTTTTAATAAAAAAAAGGATCTTTTATAAAATAATAATTTTTTAGAATAATTAAGAATAATTCCTAGAATCAAAAGATCACATGTACATTTCCTTACTTATTATCATATATTTAATACTGTTTTATAAGCACAACATATTTCGATATATTACTCAATGTGATATTTATCACATTGATATTGATATATCAATGTGATAAATATTCGATATATTACTCAATGTGACCTTTATCATAAATACTGAAACTATGTATTATTGGTTACGATGTTATTATTATTTCTTATTTTCAAACAAGTTTGATAAATTATTAAATTTAAAAATGGAGAAATTTGCATCTCAAGGTGTTCATACATTAAAATTTAAATTGCTTCACGTGATCACGTTTAAGAGACCAGGTAATAGCCAATAGCCAGGTCGCGTAGCGCGTGGAGTGAAAGTGGTATATCTTTATAGATCTTGTTCCAGCCTGCAACCGCCTTAAGCAGGGAAGCCTCCTGTCAGATGCTGCTGGATGGCACGTTAATTCTAACAATTTTTATTCAATAAGCGAACAAATTTATCCAGGTAGCCTCATTCTTAATAAAACCAATACTAATGATAAATAAAGGATATATTATCATATGAACATCAAAATAACATCAATTAAAACTACTTTTAATTTATATCGTAAAGATTACATATTTAAATTTACAAGAAACATATTTTTGCATGAGCATTCATGCATACCATATAATATAAAATATAATACATGAAATAATGAAATTTTAAGAATTGCAACAATATGTAATGATATTGGCTTTCTTCAAAATCATTTAAATAATTTAATAGATACATATTTTAAACTAGGTTACTATAAAAATACCATCAAACAGAAAATAGTTAAATAAATAAATCAACACAATAATATTAAAAAATAAATTTTAATTTTTAAAATTAAAATACATGTTTTAAACTTATTTATTAAAATAAATAAATATTTTATTTCACTAAAACAACTTTTAAGGATCACAATATTATTCAATAGAATACTAACTAATATATTACATATAACTATTTCATTACATTATCGAATTTGGTATTAAATAACAAATTGCTTTGTTTTCTTCTTTAAAAAGAAAAAACAGTTTGATTTATATTTTTAATGAAATTTTGCTTTATTATTATTTTAAACATGGTATGGAATTTAATAGCAACAAAAGTTCAGAAGGCATTTCGAGCGGATCTTCACTTCAGGCTCTATACCGTCATTAGAGAGACTAATATTGTCTAAACAGTTTTCCAAGCAATCAGAAAAACTAATGATTATTAGTTTTATTACGTCTATTCATATTCTTATTTTTATTATATATTCTTATTCTTATCGTTTTAATAACAATAGCACAAGCGTATCGAAAGAAGAGCGTCTGGATGTTGTATGTAGTGGACTATTCGGAAGCCGGTTTGAGCGGACATTTTTGGATGTCGCGATATTTAATGTGCATGCTCGCTCTAACTTCCGAACTGAGTGTAAGACTGACTTTGAATACCATGAAAAACGGAAAATATCGAAGTATGGAGAGCGAATTTCAAGTTTAGAACAGGCGCATTTCAGTCCGTTAATTTTTTCGTCTTCAGGAGGATCAAGTCAGGAATCTAATAGGATAATGAAGCAAATAGCGTCAAAATTAAGCTCAAAACGCGAACTCCCATATCCTCAAATAATAAAAAAATATACGAGAGAAAATTTCATATGCCTTAGCTCGTGCTGCATCTGCCTGTTTAAGAGCGCCACGCTCTACATATGGAAAACCTGTTCACGATCATTTTCGATCAACAGAAGAGATAGCCAATGTTTGCTTGTAATAATTATTATCAGCCTTTGATTTTATACTCTGTCATTTGAGATATTTGATTTATTGTATTTGATTTATTTATTTACTGTAAATAATATAAGCATGATATGAAATTTAATAGCAACAAAAGTCCAGAAAGCATTTCGAGCGGATCTGCACTTCAGGCTCTATACCAACATTAGAGATACTAATATTGTCTAAACAGTTTTTCAAGCAATCAGAAAAACTAATTATTATTAGTTTTATTACTTTCTATTCATATTCTTATTCTTATTATATTATTATTCTTATTATATATTCCATGTTATATTTTACAAAATCCCAAAAATTTCGTGACTTATTGTATTATCGTTAATATTGTTTAAAGTACTTATTTATATAAAATTATATTAATATATTATATTATATAATATAATTAATATATTAAATTAATATATTATATAAAATACATAATTGAATTAAATGTGTAGTAACACTAATTGTATAATTGCAATATGATAATTGAATAGCTCAATTATTGTGTTAATTGAAATGATTTATATATACATTATTCATTATTCATTATAAATACATTATGCTAACTTTATTGGATTTGTTGTGCAAATTCGTTGATATTTAGGATAGAAATGACTAAAAGACCAAATATGGTGAATACAGGAGAAATATCAATCCGACAGTTTAAATTTACTTCAAATAATTTATTGTATATTGAATTCTTTCAAATATTCAAGCTTAATTAAAGTTAAATTGTAAATGGGAAATATAATTTTATTCTTAATCAGTTAAAAATAAATCAGAGCCATCTATACGCAATGAGTGATTGTAACGGCACATGCTTCCGTGATCATTTTTCGAAGATTGCTCGAATGCCCTAGTGGATCCCTAGTACTTTCTGTGAGTCAACTAGTGATCAATTATTAAAGCACTAACTGATACGGACGGTTAACAGTTAATATAATTAAGGAACTATACGTAAGCTTAAATAAAATAAAGATGGAATGCTTAAGATTTGTTTAGGTTGCGATTAGTCAAATATTTCAATAATTGTTTGACAATTACAAGCAAATATAAAACTTAATCATTAAATTATGTGTGACAAACAGCGAATAAAATTTAGAAACTTTTCCGAAAACTAAATTATAAAACTATAAACCTGAATGTTCTTAATTCCAGCAGGAATTCGTTTTAACGAAAACTTTATCTCTGCATCACCACTATACCTAAAAATAAAATGATTACAATCATTAACATTAAATGATGTATAATATGATGTATATTAAATGTTCCGGAAATATTATGTTACCAATACGCGTTTTACATCATTAAACCGACATACAGTTGCTGAAATATTTACGTGTTATATTCTTATTCCAAGATATTGTAGGTATCAAATATTTACGTGTTATATTCTTATTCCATGTAGGTATCAAATGAATGTAATAATGAAGATTAGTTAGCAAAATAACATTTTATTTATTTTATTTATAAATAAAATATATTTATTAATAAAGAATTTTAATTTTTTTATTTATAAAAGAAAATATATTTCATTTTTGAAGAATATTAATGAATTGTACTAAAGAATATTAACGAAGAATTTTAATTATTTTATTTATTAAAGCTGACTATAATTATATAGTCAGCTATATTTAATTATATAGCTGACTATGTAATAACTATTGATAAAGCTAGTAATAACTTTTCTTCATATGCAAAATAAACTTCCTTATATTAAGAAAGAAAAAAATAAAACCATCAAGTAAATATAAATATATGGATAAAATTGAATTAATAGAATCCTTAAATATTTTGATAAATCAAAATTATTTGAAGGTAGGGACATTTATATTTAGACAAGTAAAAGGTGTTCCAATGGGTGGTAATAGTAGCCCAATTATTGCTGACTTATATATATGTTTTGATATATCGATGATATATGTGTATTTAACTCTAATAATTTTTATTCGATAAGCTAACAAATTTATCCAGGTAGTCTTATTTTAAATAAAACTAATACAAATAATAAAAAGGTATTTATCCAGATATGAAGTTTATATGCCTTCTTCAGATAAATAATGTTTATATCTAAAACTAATATTGAGAAATAATATATAACTTATATTGATGATAAAAATGTATATATTTAAAACTAATATTAATGATAAAGAAGGTATATATAAACATTAAATTAACATTATTTATAACTATAGAAAAATAATTTAAATAATTTAATTAATACATATTTTAAACTAGGTTATTATAACATCTACAACAGATTCTAAGGAATTTATCGATTCTAAGGCCGCTCCGGATCGAGTACTTAGATCCATTGGCCGATCGACAAAAGCTGATTGCATCAAATCCAGCGAATTGCGTTTGCTGCAGAGCGATACCTTTACGAAGACGAACTGCATACTCGTGTTATCGACTCAGTCTAAACGTAAGAGTCAACAAGTATACACCAGTGTGAGATTCGATCCATATCGAACAATGTACACATTGAGAAAATAGAAACAACCATTATCCTCCCATTCAATATCCCACTGAATGGAGGGATCTTTGTTTGTTGAGACTACCACAAATAGCATCAACGATGGTGAGACTATTTTATGCTATCATGATGTACTCAACGATGGTGAACCAATCTTGATGTACACCTTTAGATTCCAGTTCATCTAGACATTTTGTATCAATACCTGTGTCCAGTGATAAAGTTGCTGTATATTTTCGTAATATACGAATTCAATTAACCCGTGGTTTTAAATGCAGTATTACTGACTACTCAATATCCAACAGTAAATTATCCGGCTTATTAAAGCACAAACCAAAAGGGGACCCTCTTTGTGTAGTTACAGCATCCCTTGCTCATTGTGTGAGAAATTATATGTTGAACAGACTCGTTGTCACCTACGAGAGAGGCTTCCGGATTTATTCAAATTCAATAGAGGCTTCCAAAATTATATGTTGGACAGATTTGTCGTCACCTACGAGAGAGGCTAACGATTTTGTTCGGAACTTTTTAATTTCCGAATAGCGATATTCGGAAATTTGAATATATCCCCCCCTCTTTTGATTTTTCTAAAATAAAAAGTTTGAGTGCCCAGCTGTTTTTCAATCAATTTTTGAGACAATGAGTATCATTAATAAACAATAATATATTTTGTAATAAAATAAGGTTCACTAGATAACCAAATTTCATTCAAGGAAATACGGATAATAATAAATCAAATTATAATTATTTATTAATATTTTTAAATATATAGTACCAAATACGTAGACTAAATCAAATGATCTGATTCATATTTATAATCCATGACAATTCAAAACCTCAATTCAAATAAACTTCACAATAAAATTAAGATCATTCAAAACCTAAGATGGATAATCAGTTGCAATATTATCTAATTTCGTTATTTTTATAAAAATTCGTATTTACGATTTAATTATGTTATTCATACGATTTAATTAAGTTATATATATGTTTTGTTTCGGTTTTTGATGATTCAGCAGCTAAAAATAAAATATTTTTTATCGAATTTGATCCAAAATATCAAATTTAATTAAAATAAGACTTTATTGAAAAATTAAGTAATAAAAAATCATATATTTATCTCCATGATAGCTTACAAAATTTCCACATCCATGATAACTTCATCGAATCTTGTACCCTTGCTGTGGAATCGAACTCCACCAATCTGTGGTGCCTAAAAATACAAATTTTCATTGGGAAATTCGATGTTCATTTTCTTACTATATCCCCCAAGTCAATTTGAATAAATCGAAAATCTGAGAATAACGAACTTGTTGATTTAACAGTTTTTTCAACGATTTCCAAAAATATTGTAGTTTTAAGATAATCACAGCAAAACGGCCAAAACTTTTGTAGGAGCTTTAGTAAAAAAAGTCAGCTAATATATTCAGCAAACAGAAGCAATAAAAATATTGAACGACTAAATCAATGTCTTTTTGTAAGGATTGTTGTAGATTGAAATACTTCGCTTTTCGAATTGTAATTAAATAATGTTCAAATTATTTAATTTGATATGAACTATAAAATCTCAAAGTATTTATTTTAAATTATTAATTAATTAATTTAATAAATTATTTATTTTATAAATAAGTACAATAAAAATTTTATTATTTATTTTAAATAAATTACTTAATTTATTTAATAATTATTAAATAATTTATTATTATAACTTAATAGTGACATATTATTAATAATATTAATTATTAATAATGACATACGGTAATAATTAATCATTAATAATAAAATATTAATACAATAATAAAATTTAATATTTTATCGTAATTAATTAATAATTACGATAAAATAAAGTAATATTTTATTATATGAAAATATCATACATCATATAAATATGTGCACGTACCATATCATTTTAATATATAACTTTAAGTCAACTTTAATAAATAAACTTATATTTTAAAATATTATTTTTACTTTAATTCTAATTGCCTGAAACGGAGTAGTATTATTACTTAAATCTTAAAGCAAAAGTAAAATGGCATGTACTTTCACACAATTACTAATGATATTAATTTATTGATATAATAAACTATAAATGTATAATTATTTTTTATAACGTAGGTGTGATTACCTAATAATATTACATTGAAATATTATAATATTTAGTTATTGATAATATTTTAATATAATTTTATAGGTAAATAAATGAATTTAATGGTTCGTTTTTAAATATGTAATTTTAACTATTGGTGACGTAATATCAAGTACGAATTTTAGTACAACTTTTTTAATTAACACGAACAGGAAAGTATAAACCTGCATGCTTTTTTACAACCTTCGTCGGGAAGCTTAACCTTGAATGCGCCTACCACATTTTTTCCGAATTAAGCTTCTTTAGTAGTTGAAATTCATATAACCACTATATGTGGAGTGACGAAAAATGTAGCATTTGCGCTGGAGCTTTACTCGTGCTTTGCAATTGATGTATACAAGCGTGTTGCTTGATCAGCAAACTCAGTTAGCTGACGATGGAAAGAACGACAGCACACGTGCTGCCCTGTGAAGCCACTGCTTTAGCAAACCCTATCAGATGTAAGGCTGGTAACCGGTGGAGTAGCGTGCGCTTAGTGACTTCTATTCAGAGGTTTACTGAGGAGTTAGTATTGTCGAAGTTGTGTGTTACATGGCCACACTGATGAGATCACCATGTAGTGATGAGTATACTAACGTCGAAACGCCCCATCGGGGGCTAGGTGTCTGTGGTAGGCACATTCCTTAAGCATCCCGACGAAGGTTGTAAAAAAGCATGCAGGTTTATACTTTCCTGTTCGTGTTAATTAAAAAAGTTGTATTAAAATTCTTTCGTCCTTGATATTATGTCACCAAGAGTTAAAATAAATGATCAATTAAAAGTTCTGATAATAATAAACTGATTACGATTATTCCTGTCAGTTCCAGATTATTCCTGTCAGTTCCAGATTATTCCTGTCAGTTCCAGATTATTCCTGTCAGTTCCAGATTATTCCTGTCCGTTTCAGATTATAAATATCAATTCCAGATTATTCCTGTTTCCAGATTATTCCTGTCAGTTCCAGATTATTCCTGTCAGTTTCAGATTATTACTGTCAGTTCCAGATTATTCTGTCAGTTCCAGATTATTCATGTCAGTTCCAGATTATTCCTGTCAGTTCCAGATTATTCCTGTCAGTTCCAGATTATTCCTGTCAGTTCCAGATTATTCCTGTCAGTTCCAGATTATTCATGTCAGTTCCAGATTACAAATATCAATTCCAGATTATTCCTGTCAGTTCCAGATTATTCATGTCAGTTCCAGATTATTCCTGTCTGTTCAAGACTATTTCTGGCAGTTCTGCTCGCTAAGCTAGCGAATAAGATTGAAACTTTCTGATTACGTTTATACAGCGCTCAAAAATTCTAATGGATCATACAGCAAGTGTCACAATCAACAACATTTTCAATTATTATCGTAATTATCGGTAACATTATCGTTCAATCGTCGAATCATTGTTGCTCCTGCAATGGGCCTAATGCAAGACTTACATGTAAGATTTACAAATTGCAAATAATAATTTATAATATTCATTTATATTAATATTCAATTATAATAATATTCACTACTATAAATGAATATTTGAAATTATTTTCCATGTTTCGTAGAACATTTCATACAAATATAATTGAATAATATATTTTTATATATTAGGAGATAGTGACTTGTTATTATCTAAAATTCAAATTTTTGAACAGATGCTATCGAAAATTTGAATTTTTAATAAATACATCTTCTAACTCTCTACTAATTATACAATATCTGAAGAATAAGTGAACAATCAATTTATTAAATATTTATAATAAAACAAACCTGATTTAAGAATTCCGACTGTTCAAAATCTGGAAAATTTACCTACGAAAAGCCAAATATGTTAAGTTAAATACAATTATAAATTTAAAATACAACTTTTGATGATCAAATTTAAGTCGAACAGAAATATTTATCAAATAAAGTTAACCCAGTTGGATCCGTTTATATTATTTGTAAGCGACAATTACATTATTTCAGTATAAATTGACTATATGTTTGAACATTCTTAAGAAATTAATTCGAAACTAAAAATCATCAGTTTATCAAAGTCAATTAAATAAACTTTAAAGTAAACTAAAAATTCATTAATTAATTTTGAATGAATGCGGAAATATTTATATGTTAAATATTAAAATAAAGGTTAGAATAAAGTTCATTATTGATAAAATAAAGTTCATTATTTATTTCATGTAGTATAAAATAAATATAATATTTTGATATTATATTAATAAAAGTCTTGATTATCAAAATTCTTACAATTTCTGATGATGATTCCAAACTGGAATCGAAAATTCAATAAATTTTCTGACAGTATTATTAAATATTACTGTATTATTATATTAATAGCCGACTCCGCCTCAAAGCGGAGCAAAGGCTGAAGAATAAGAAGAAAAAGAAGAGAGTATCATTAAATTAAATTATTATATTTACTATTAAATTATTATAATTACAGTATTATAAAATATTACAAAATGTTTTGTTGATGATGCTACGCAGCAGCTAGTGAAATAATACAATAAATTTGTGTTTTATTGATCCTGATCCGAAATCCTAATCATGATTACATTCATTAAAATGTTGAAAATAAAAAGTCAATAAATTTAGCGTATGGTTAAAAGTTAAAAATATGTATGAATGAAAAAATAATACCACACACCATATCCGAATATAATTTTTGCATAATATTCTGTTATGCGAAGATTATTGCACGATATTTGGTTTGTCAAGGTGCATTCCTGATTAGATAATTATAATACAAAATATGTATTAAAATGATGAATAATTCATTTGATGAAATATTCATAATTTGTAAATTTCAAATATCTATCAGAACAAGCTACAGTTACCAGAAGCCATTATCTTAGATTAGAAAATGGCTTCATATGGCTTACGTAAACTCATGTGGCTTTAATAACTTCATGTGGATTCAATGACTTCATGTCATAGACAATGACTTAATATCATAGAAAATGGCTACATTTCACCAGAAGCCATTGTCATTGACAACTGATCGATAACAAAATCTAGAATAAATTAATCGCGTACCCATTTTGCCTCCATTGCGATTGCATCAGTTTCTTGCAATGATGAAAAATAAAGACGCAATCCATCACTTTCTTTTCTTCGAATCCGATTTATCAAAAAGAAAATTAGAAATAAAAGACCCCAAGCTGGACTGAATCCATAGTATCCTAGACAATGAAAAGTGATTGGCAAAATTTATAATTTCGATATATTACTCAATGTGATATTTATCACATTGATATTGATATATCAATGTGATAAATATTCGATATATTACTCAATGTGACCTTTATCATAAATACTGAAACTATGTATTATTGGTTACGATGTTATTATTATTTCTTATTTTCAAACAAGTTTGATGAATTATTAAATTTAAAAATGGAGAAATTTGCATCTCAAGGTGTTCATACATTAAAATTTAAATTGCTTCACGTGATCACGTTTAAGAGACCAGGTAATAGCCAATAGCCAGGTCGCGTAGCGCGTGGAGTGAAAGTAGTATATCTTTATAGATCTTGTTCCAGCCTGCAACCGCCTTAAGCAAGGCAGCCTCCTGTCAGATGCTGCTGGATGGCACGTTAATTCCAACAATGTTTATTCAATAAGCGAACAAATTTATCCAGGTAGCCTCATTCTTAATAAAACCAATACTAATGATAAATAAGGGATATATATAGATATGAACATCAAATTAACATAAATTAAAACTACTATTAATTTATATCGTAAAGATTACATATTTAAATTTACAAGAAACATATTTTTGCATGAGCATTCATGCATACCATATAATATAAAATATAATACATTAAATAATGAAATTTTAAGAATTCTATTATATGTTATGATATTGGTTTTCTTCAAAATCATTTAAATAATTTAATAGATAAATATTTTAAACAAGCTTACTATAAAAATATCATCAAACAGAAAATAGTAAAATATATAAATCAACACAATAATATTAAAAATAAATTTAAAATCATTAGCGGAAAATTTTTATGGATGAATAATATACTTTGTATTTGAATAAGATGCACTATATAATTAAATTTAATCAGAGGAAATACGTCCTTATCACGTATTTGGTCCCGTTGCTATGTTGGGAAGAGGAGTTAGGTGCCAAAACCTTATCGCATAGCAGTTCCTCCTGATGACCTCTAATCCTTATTCTGATATAACGTCTGTTATTTATTAGTCAATTCATAGGAATGACTTTTATTTTAAATTTCATTTTTTAACTTGATATAAATTATAAAAAATCTTGTAACAAATATTAATTTTATTATTAAATTATTAAATTTTGATTTAGCATTATAATGTTTTATTTATTTTATAATAATATTAAATACGTAGACTCAGTTACCTGATTTGATTTATTGAATTAGATTAACAGTTTAACCATCTCAATATTAATAAATGAATTTTAAATATAAAACGACTCTTATTTCGCTGTATTTCGAAATTATAGCTTTCTCAATATCAAAAATTATAATTAGATTGGTGTTCCACTTTCTTTTATTGATATTAACTTTGAACATAAAAATAATAACAAATATGTGAAAAATAACACAATTGAGGCATTATTCGGATTATCTTTAGGAATATAATTAAAAATGAGAGTAAATATTTACGAGTACCCACTAAATGCTAAAATAAATGCATTCCTTATTATTAAAAAATTTATAATTTTTTTTATTAATTAATAAAGTAAAAGTTTATTAATAAAGTAAAACTATTTGTGGCACCAATGTATAACTTTTATATTTGCATATAAAATCAAAATTCGTTCACAAAATTAATAGATTTTGTGCGTTGTCGTTTTATAACTAAATCTTAACAATAGTTTTTGTTAAAGTTTACTTGTCAAAAAAAGCAATAAACGAATATGAGGGAAGAATACTTAAAAATTAGACTGCCAAATACTTTTAACTATTTGGAAAAATAAATAAATTTTATTCTTTTCTTCTTGATGGTTACACGCTACGCCATCATAATTAAGAACAAAACAATAAAAATCATTATTATGCCCGATTTTACATTTTATGGCTGTTGGTTTATACTTAAAATATCTTTTCTAATTTGTTTGCTCTAACGTTTATAAAAATTAAAAGAGTAATCACCTCTTTATTCCATAAAGCAAATTGAATCACAAATTATTTTAACAGTTCAATATGCCATCTTCAGATGATAGTTTTGACCTTGTAAGAAACTATTTGCTGTATCAGTATATATAACAAAATAATGTGTTTTGAGTACACCAGCTTCCATTTGTCTTTAATTAATTTTTACGAAGAGATATAGATATTTACAGTGGTAATAGGCAATGTAGAAATTTTATCTGCTTCATTAAATGCATTTTCTTATGTTATAAGAAATAATTACATTTAAAATGAAACGGTTCTAATTTGCGAGTTTTTGAGGAAAACATAAAATTGAAACAGAATATTTTGTTAACTTTAAAGTTTATAATTTTAGGTTATCAAAGTTATCAGGTTACATGATTAATCTTATACTTGTATTAACATAAATTATAATGTTTTATATAATAATTAATTAAATCTTAATTATATTAATTATAAAAATTTTGTTTTAATTAAAAATATCGTCAAGTTCCATCTTATTATAAATTAAATAAAATTTGCTCGTTATACGATTTACTACAAATTATTATCTAGGAGCAAATTTCATAATAATTCCTAAAGCATCATATTATTTGTATAAATTTTTAATAAAAACTGATTTTTTTTATTTATAATGAAGACTTATCGAATAATTCATACAAAATAATGTAATTTAATTCGAAAATTACAGGTTTTAAGGTAAAATTAAGATGCATGCTATAAAGGTCTATAAATATCTTAAATCTCCCAATTTAATTAAAGATTTTTTAAATATAATATATAGAAGAGCTTATCTTGATGAATTCTTAAATTTAGACTTTATTTGACATTTGGGGATACTTTTGGTGCAATGCAATCAAGTTAGATATAAACGATACCAGCTTATCATCTTTAGTAAACAATATAGTTTACAGAATAATTCAAATGATAGCGAGCGGGACTCTGAAATTGGTAAATCACACTGTATTATTGATGATTATTTATTAAAAGTAATTATGGATTCTTAACTTTGTGAATTATAGAAAAATACAAGAATTGTATAATTAATTATACAATTATAGTATAATTGTATAATTATACAATTATAATCAAGAATTATATTATTAATATAATTTTTATTAACTTAAATTATATTAAATTAATTAAAATTATAAATTATAATTATAAAAAAGTCGAGCATGCATTCTTGAAAGTTGAGCATGCATCCTTTCATCCGATTATATTATCGACCACATGAGGGATGGGTCTGACAACGAACGCAGTATTGAAGCAAATATCAATACAGATATTCAATCGCAGTCATTCTTAGTACATTGATTGTATACGAACCCTACGATCAAGAATCTCAACATTAATAGCAAAGGCTGTTTCAATGTCAATAAATATGAAACCTTAAGCATGTCGAAAGGTTTAAGCGTACGCGTCTCCACCCGCTCCATCACTGGTGGAGAAGCGCGCTCTTAGTGAATTTTTTCAGAGGTTTACTAAGGATCTAGTACCGTCGAAGTTGTGTAGCTACAGGGCCACACTGATGAAATTACCCTGTAGTGATGAGTAAACTAAGGTCGGAACGCTCCATTGGTGCTAGGCGTCTGCCGGAGGGCGCATTCTGGTTTAAGCTTCCCGACGAAGGTTGTAAAAAGCATGCAGGTTTATAATTTCCTGTTCGTGTTAATATTTAAAATAATTCATTTGTACTATATATTTTATACTTTTATATATTTTATAGAAGTATGATTTTCTGTATTTTAGATATTTAGTCTTTTTTCCAATTTTAGGTATTGGATCAGTAGCTGATGAGGTACACCAATACTGAAATGTAACTTCCTCATTTGATCTAGAAACTGAAGCAACGTACAGAATAAAGTCATGGAAATTCATTTTTTTAATGACGACTTAATTACTTTAATCATATAAGTAATTAGTTTGATATATAATTTATTGTCTGCTTACCCGCCATCCATGCTAATCCAATCATCATTAACACTTTGTATAGCACAATCATAGCTTATTATTTCACCTCTGAAAGAAAAAAGCCAACAATTAAATATTTAAATAAATCAATTAACCGCAAATCAATTATAAAGTGCTTACTTAATCTTTGTTCAGAACGGATTCTTCACCTCTGAAAGAAAAAAGCCAACAATTAAATATTTAAATAAATCAATTAACCGCAAATCAATTATAAAGTGCTTACTTAATCTTTGTTCAGAACGGATTCTTCTCTGATTATTTCCAGTAACAGAATTGCTGTGGGATTTGTACTTCTAGTCGTTATTTGAGTCAATTAACACCGCCCTTATCTGCTCTATTAACTAATAAAACAAGGTTGTATCATAATGTCATTGTTGTGCAGTTAAAGTTTGAAAAACGGAGGTGTAAAGTGTGTGTGTAAAGTTGGAAAGTGTGTTGTGTGTTATCAACATGATAAGAATGACGATGCTGACGATGCTGATAAGAATGATGATGTAATTAATTAGAGTATCCAAAATAATGTAAAATCACGTAAGAAGATGGAACAATCAATTTTAGTAAATTATTTGAAAATCAATTTGTTTTAGCAAACTATAAACTCTTTTTTAAAGCTAAATGCATTTAAAATTTGAACTATCTAATCGTATATCAACTTTGGAACATGCTAAGTTCTTTCACTCGAGTTAAGTGGGCAACATGCAAAATCTAAAATTGCTGAAATGACTTTATTTTGACGAACTTATATTTCCTTGTAAAGTCAGCTTTATGCCCATCATCTGCTCATTGAATTGCTCATTAAACTCTGTTACCTCTAAATTGTTTGTCGTGGCAAACAACATCCTTTGTTGTTTGGCCGTTTGTTGAAATGACTTTATTTTTAACGAACTTATATTTCCTTGTATGTTGTAAAGTCAGCCCCTCATCTGCTCATTGAATTGCTCATTAAACTCTGTTCCCTCTAAATTGTTTGTCGTGGCAAACAACATCCTTTGTTGTTTGGCCGTTTGTTGAAATGACTTTATTTTTAACGAACTTATATTTCCTTGTATGTTGTAAAGTCAGCCCATCATCTGCTCATTGAATTGCTCATTAAACTCTGTTACCTCTAAATTGTTTGTCGTGGCAAACAACATCCTTTGTTGTTTGGCCGTTTGTTGAAATGACTTTATTTTTAACGAACTTATATTTCCTTGTATGTTGTAAAGTCAGCCCCTCATCTGCTCATTGAATTGCTCAGTAAACTCTGTTACCTCTAAATTGTTTGTCGTGGCAAACAACATCCTTTGTTGTTTGGCCGTTTGTTGAAATGACTTTATTTTTAACGAACTTATATTTCCTTGTATGTTGTAAAGTCAGCCCATCATCTGCTCATTGAATTGCTCATTAAACTCTGTTCCCTCTAAATATTTGGTCGTGGCAAACAACATCCTTTGTTGTTTGGCCGTAAGTTCCAGTGGATATTAGCTGAACCCATGTAACCTCTCAGAATCTTCAATATTACTATTTTATTGTCCGCAACCATAAAAGTCATTGCCGCTACAATTGGCAGCGTCAATGTTAGCTCATCCTACACTTTACATTTCAAAGTCGTTTTTCTCATCAACACAAGAGTTGAATTCGTCTTGAACTTTTCATTTTTGGTGCACATAAAATCACCAGTATTTTCAAATTTTGCAGTTTATTTGCAAGTCTTTTCGACTGTTTTCAAGCGGATACTTAAAGACAGACATTGAATTTTACCAAAAATGAAATGATTAGTTCTATACAGTACATTTTGTTCAATGACCTGCACATTCTTTAAGTGAATTCAAAGTATTATAAAAAGGGCACGTGCCATCCATTTAGTTTCATCTAATTGGATTTTGGTATTTATTTGATAATGAACATATTCCATAATACTCACCTATCGGTAAATTTTGACAACTCGTTCAATTAATCGCGTATCGGTATGGAAAAAGATTTATTATCTAAGAATGATTAAAGGAAACCCTTTAAGATAAGCGAATGTAATCGCTGATAATCTAAGCTTTTACTGATATTCGCATCATTTTCTTCTATTGCGAAGTGAAGATACTTATCATATTACCGTTTATGTTTACGACGTTCTGATATTTTATTATCTGCATTATTTCGCATCCATTAGACTGTTATTTGATATTAAAATTCAACTTTTATTTCACTGCAATCGTCCTTGATGAGAGAACAACTTCAGTGTTTATTGTTTGCTCATCTTATCAGTGATCACGATTATCTTATCAAGTTAATATTATGGCTAATATAAGATAGCGCATCGCTTGTCTGGCACACGCAGTGACATATCATAAAATCAATTATGATATTGAACCGGTAATTTAATTAATCTAAATACATTTTTTAAATTGTCAATTTATCTTTACGAATGCAATTTTATTCTACAATTAAAACTAATTCTCTTGGATTTTTGTGATTTTCTTGTGCTGGCATAATTGCATTTTGTTAAAATTTATAAAGTCATTGAAAGAGGAGCATCAATAATTTATATGACGCTTGAGGAACATCGTCTACGATATAATAAAGAGTATCCAAATCTAAAGCAGAAATAAAATGAAGATGATGAGATTATTTTTTCTACTATTTCAGCGGTACATTAACTTTTTCCTCAGATTGGAAAAAGTTAACTTTTTCCTCAGATTGGATTGCATTTACTTCGATTTTCAATTGTTGACGCTACACTTTCAATAATTTAAAGAATAATTGTTGATGCTACTCTTTTAAAAATTTGACAATCAAGATAGGTATATGGATTAAAGATATCGTACATTGAAAAATTTATCAAAATTATAAGAATTGTATAAAATTCGTAAAATATTGAAATTTGAAACTGTTATTTAAAATATTAATACAAATTTAGATCGTCATACAAAATATATCGTCAAAAAACATTCAAAAAAATGTTATTTACGAATTTTGAATCAGGCAATTCAAGTTCATTCTACTAAATGAGAAAGATTGAAAGATTGAATAGATTGAAACATTCTACTAAATGTTTCAGTCTATTTTCTAGATTGAAACATAAAATAGGAACAAGCCATTGGGAGGATATAGCGCACCACGATTTTGTCAACTAAGATCATAAGCTAAATTAATAATTTATAATAAAAAATTTCCAAAGTAAAAACTTTATAATTAATTTTAAAAATTTAAATTTTGAAATTGTTAGAGATGTTTATAAATTATATAAAAACATAAAAATAAAATTATGTAACAAAGTATATCAGAAAAACCTTGATTTTTAATATTAATATATATTGTTTAATAAACCAATTTAATCAAAATTCGATTAAAAATGAAAAAATTAAAAATTGCTATTTAATAAATACCTATTTATTAAAAAAAGTATTCTATTATTTCGTTCATAATTTAATAAATTGATAATTAATAAACAAGAACGAATATAAATTGATCATTTACATATATAAATATTATATTATATTTAATATTCTATTAAAAATTCTAATATATAATATATATGATATCATTTAATAATTTAATTTGCACAACTTGAATTATCTTATTCAGATTCGTAAAAAAAACGTTTTTTAAAATTTTAATCGAATTTTAATCAAAATTCGATTAAAAATGAAAAAATTAAAAATTGCTATTTAATAAATAACTATTTATTAAAAAGATAAATAGGTATTCTATTATTTCGTTCATAATTTAATAAATTGATAATTAATAAACAAGAACGAATATAAATTGATCATTTACATATATAAATATTATATTATATTTAATATTCTATTAAAAATTCTAATATATAATATATATGATATCATTTAATAATTTAATTTGCACAACTTGAATTATCTTATTCAGATTCGTAAAAAAAACGTTTTTTAAAATTTTAATCGAATTTTAATCAAAATTCGATTAAAAATGAAAAAATTAAAAATTGCTATTTAATAAATAACTATTTATTAAAAAGATAAATAGGTATTCTATTATTTCGTTCATAATTTAATAAATTGATGATTAATAAACAAGAACGAATATAAATTGATCATTTACATATATAAATATTATATTATATTTAATATTCTATTAAAAATTCTAATATATAATATATATGATATCATTTAATAATTTAATTTGCACAACTTGAATTATCTTATTCAGATTCGTTAAAAAAAACGTTTTTTAAAATTTTAATCGAATTTTAATCAAAATTCGATTAAAAATGAAAAAATTAAAAATTGCTATTTAATAAATACCTATTTATTAAAAAAAGTATTATATTATTTCGTTCATAATTTAATAAATTGATAATTAATAAACAAGAACGAATATAAATTGATCATTTACATATATAAATATTATATTATATTTAATATTATATTAAAAATTCTAATATATAATATATATGATATCATTTAATAATTTAATTTGCACAACTTGAATTATCTTATTCAGATTCGTAAAAGAACGTTTTTCAAAATTTTAATCGAATTTTAATCAAAATTCGATTAAAAATGAAAAAAATTAAAAATTGCTATTTAATAAATACCTATTTATTAAAAAAAGTATTCTATTATTTCGTTCATAATTTAATAAATTGATAATTAATAAACAAGAACGAATATAAATTGATCATTTACATATATAAATATTATATTATATTTAATATTATATTAAAAATTCTAATATATAATATATATGATATCATTTAATAATTTAATTTGCACGAACTTGAATTATCTCATTCAGATTCGTAAAAAAAAACGTTTTTTAAAATTTTAATCGAATTTTAATCAAAATTCGATTAAAAATGAAAAAATTAAAAATTGCTATTTAATAAATACCTATTTATTAAAAAAAGTATTCTATTATTTCGTTCATAATTTAATAAATTGATAATTAATAAACAAGAACGAATATAAATTGATCATTTACATATATAAATATTATATTATATTTAATATTATATTAAAAATTCTAATATATAATATATATGATATCATTTAATAATTTAATTTGCACAACTTGAATTATCTTATTCAGATTCGTAAAAGAACGTTTTTCAAAATTTTAATCGAATTTTAATCAAAATTCGATTAAAAATGAAAAAATTAAAAATTGCTATTTAATAAATACCTATTTATTAAAAAAAGTATTATATTATTTCGTTCATAATTTAATAAATTGATAATTAATAAACAAGAACGAATATAAATTGATCATTTACATATATAAATATTATATTATATTTAATATTATATTAAAAATTCTAATATATAATATATATGATATCATTTAATAATTTAATTTGCACGAACTTGAATTATCTTATTCAGATTCGTAAAAAAAACGTTTTTTAAAATTTTAATCGAATTTTAATCAAAATTCGATTAAAAATGAAAAAATTAAAAATTGCTATTTAATAAATACCTATTTATTAAAAAAAGTATTCTATTATTTCGTTCATAATTTAATAAATTGATGATTAATAAACAAGAATTAATATAAATTGATCATTTACATATATAAATATTATATTATATTTAATATTATATTAAAAATTCTAATATATAATATATATGATATCATTTAATAATTTAATTTGCACAACTTGAATTATCTTATTCAGATTCGTAAAAAAAACGTTTTTTAAAATTTTAATCGAATTTTAATCAAAATTCGATTAAAAATGAAAAAATTAAAAATTGCTATTTAATAAATACCTATTTATTAAAAAAGTATTCTATTATTTCGTTCATAATTTAATAAATTGATAATTAATAAACAAGAACGAATATAAATTGATCATTTACATATATAAATATTATATTATATTTAATATTATATTAAAAATTCTAATATATAATATATATGATATCATTTATTATAAACATAATTTTTTTAAATTAATTATAAAGTTTTTACTTTGGAAATTTTTTATTTTAAATTATTAATTTAGCTTATGATCTTGGTTGACAAAATCGTGGCGCGCTAAATCCGCCCAATGGCTTGTTCTTATTTTATGTTTCATTCTAGAAATTTGTAATATTTTCTCATGTAGTTTTGATACAGTCGTGATATACCATTATGTTAGTTACTTTTGTACGCAGCTTCGAAAATAGTGCGTCAAAAATCATGATGTTACATTAAGATTATTACATGCATTATAAATACACCTAAAATGTTCATTTTAAAAATATTCGATTCATTTTAACATGTAATAGTTAATGTTAATTTAATGTTCATATATAGATATATACCTTCTTTATCATTAATATTAGTTTTATTAAGAATAAAGATACCTGGACTACTATAAAGCTACTTGGGCTACTATTACCACCCATTTGAACACTTTTTATTTGTTGAAATATAGATGTCCCAATATATATGTATATGCTCATATATATGAGCATATACATATATATGCTCATATATATGTATATGCTCACATATACATATGTGAGCATATATAGTTAATGTATTGCTGAACGCCACTAATGCATGTAATATAAGCAATGGTTGATACTTTAATTGAAATGATATAAATATTGAAATTAGATTTGCAGTTTATCGAGATGGTTGACAAATCAATCAAAATGCTATGTTATTTTATTAAATTATAATAATTAAAATGCACAATGTACTTTATAATTTGGAATGATGGCTTGGAATTTGAAAGTTTACGAATAAAAACGATATATGTACTAATTCAAATGAAATATAGTCAACGCTAGATTGAAATAGGATCAAAATTATTTTATTTTTAAAATGATCGAAAATACATAAATAATTGCTTATTTCTTTTGATAAAAATTACAGATCAAAATAAAAGCAATCGGCTTAGCAAAAAAATTCAGAAGTTAGCATCACCCACTAAAGACGACTGAAGACTATATAAGACATCACATAACAATATGAAATATCAATAAAACAAAAATTAGTTGAATATTTACATAAATGAATGATCAATTTATATTCGTTCTTGTTTATTAATTATCATTTTTTTAAATTATGAACGAAATAATAGAATACCTATTTATTTTTTCTTTATGTTTTGATAGTATTGGCAAAAATACAGATTCTTATATGTTTGGTAAAGAAAATGGTTTGTTTAAAAAGCTAAACATCTAGAAGGTTAATAAGTATTATTTGTGAAAAATTTGCAAATTTTGACGATGAAATCGGAAAAAAATAAATTTATACTCATGTAAAATTAAAGAGGGAAAATAAGGCATTTTATTTCGATATTGTTAATTATTTCGATGGTATAAATACGTACAAGGTTGATTATTTTATTATTTATCCATAATAAACATCGATGCATTGATTAATAAATTGTGTAACAGATTTCTCAAATGACATTTTCTCTATGAACTCATGTAATGTAGATATTTTGATTTAATTTTGACACTTGTTGGATCGAGAAGTACTGCTGGATTGGATTAGATCTGTAATAAACAAATCAGTTGCCAAATAATATTAAGTTGACAATTTTTATATAATAGTCGGAAATTATTGTTTTTATGTTATCAATTGATATGTCATCGATTACGAATAGATTTTATTGAACATTTTAAACACATTAAAAAATTTAAATTCAAGAAAATAGTAAATTTTAATTTAAATTAAATCAAGATTTTATTTAATTAAATTAAGTTTTCAATGTTTTAATTTAAGTTTAATTAAGTTTTCATTATTTTCTTATTAATACCAGCAAATTATAACAAATTTGCTGGTATTCTATTTATTTCGTTAATCAAAACAAAAAATTATTTTAAGTCATCGGATGGATCTGATATAGTCTATAAAAAGACTATCCCTACGGCTGTTGCAAGCCGGCCAATTATTTAGCCATTGATCGACGAATGTCGAACATACGTTGCCTGGGCCGCTCCAGTTAAGAAAATAGTTAATAAAATTAAAATAAAATTGTATTTTTATTTAATTAAATTAAGTTTTCAATGTTTTAATTTAAGTTTAATTAAGTTTTCATTATTTTCTTTTTAAAATGTCCCTATACTTTGCTGGTATATTAAAAAAAATATTTGTCGAATATTTTATTCACAAAATTAAGTAATGAATAAAATTAATTCTCGTTGTTTTTTTTGCGATTAATATATAAAAATTACCCAATTGTTAGCTGTTAGTTATTTATTTTATCAATCCGCTTTAGAATTTAAAATTTTGAAGCATGACTTGTATTTTAGAAAAATCATTTGATTTTTTTTGTGAAGTAAAAACATTTTATTATTAACACAACAATGAATTGTTGAGTGAAAATAGAGTATCCAAATTAAAAAAAATATTTAATTAAATAATGATACACTTTTATGCATATTTTCAAACAAATTAAAATTCATATTTTCTTTGTTTCTTTTATATTTTGAATTCCGTTAATTATTTTTTTAAATATAATATCATTATTAAGGACAGTGTCTAGATTACTATTCATTGTGTTAAGCTACATTGAATTTTCGGTAATGTAAATTTGAGTCTTTTTATTCGTTATTCTGTTGAAGAACTTACTTTATTTTTGTAGATTTAAAAGAATTTATATATTTTAATATACAACCTTTTATATTTTTATATCTAAAATTTATTAAAGAATTTTTTTAATTTTATCTCAAACATATTTTTATATATTTTAATATCAAAACTATTTTATTCTGTAATTATATCATTGTAAGCACAAATCCCAAACTGTTTAAATGATCAATTTATTGCCAATATTTTCATTGTTCCTCATGCTTAATAATTTGATTCTGTAATATGTGGGCGATAATATAAATTTAGAAAAGTATACGAATGTTTAATCGCAAGCGATTGCATATAAATCTAAATTATAATTTGTTCGTAAATAATAGCTAAAAATATTTTGTAAATATCAAATAATAAATTGGATATTTACAAAAAAAGATTTATCTATATGATTATTTTTTATAATTTGTATATTATTAGATATTTTGTAAATATCAAATAATAAATTGGATATTTACAAAAAAAGATTTATCTATATGATTATTTTTTATAATTTGTATATTATTAGATATTTTGTAAATATCAAATAATAAATTGGATATTTACAAAAAAAGATTTATCTATATGATTATTTTTTATAATTTGTATATTATTAGATATTTTGTAAATATCAAATAATAAATTGGATATTTACAAAAAAAAGATTTATCTATATGATTTTTTATAATTTGTATATTATTAGATATTTTGTAAATATCAAATAATAAATTGGATATTTACAAAAAAAAGATTTATCTACATGATTATTTTTTATAATTTGTATATTATTAGATATTTTGTAAATATCAAATAATAAATTGGATATTTACAAAAAAAGATTTATCTATATGATTATTTTTTATAATTTGTATATTATTAGATATTTTGTAAATATCAAATAATAAATTGGATATTTACAAAAAAAGATTTATCTATATGATTATTTTTTATAATTTGTATATTATTAGATATTTTGTAAATATCAAATAATAAATTGGATATTTACAAAAAAAGATTTATCTATATGATTTTTTATAATTTGTATATTATTAGATATTTTGTAAATATCAAATAATAAATTGGATATTTACAAAAAAAGATTTATCTATATGATTATTTTTTATAATTTGTATATTATATTGTAAGATATTTTGTAAATATCAAATAATAAATTGGATATTTACAAAAAAAGATTTATCTATATGATTATTTTTTATAATTTGTATATTATATTGTAAGATATTTTGTAAATATCAAATAATAAATTGGATATTTACAAAAAAAGATTTATCTATATGATTATTTTTTATAATTTGTATATTATATTGTAAGATATTTTGTAAATATCAAATAATAAATTGGATATTTACAAAAAAAGATTTATCTATATGATTATTTTTTATAATTTGTATATTATATTGTAAGATATTTTGTAAATATCAAATAATAAATTGGATATTTACAAAAAAAGATTTATCTATATGATTATTTTTTATAATTTGTATATTATATTGTAAGATATTTTGTAAATATCAAATAATAAATTGGATATTTACAAAAAAAGATTTATCTATATGATTATTTTTTATAATTTGTATATTATTAGATATTTTGTAAATATCAAATAATAAATTGGATATTTACAAAAAAAGATTTATCTATATGATTATTTTTTATAATTTGTATATTATTAGATATTTTGTAAATATCAAATAATAAATTGGATATTTACAAAAAAAAGATTTATCTACATGATTATTTTTTATAATTTGTATATTATTAGATATTTTGTAAATATCAAATAATAAATTGGATATTTACAAAAAAAAGATTTATCTACATGATTATTTTTTATAATTTGTATATTATCAGATATTTTGTAAATATCAAATAATAAATTGGATATTTACAAAAAAAAGATTTATCTACATGATTATTTTTTATAATTTGTATATTATTAGATATTTTGTAAATATCAAATAATAAATTGGATATTTACAAAAAAAGATTTATCTATATGATTATTTTTTATAATTTGTATATTATTAGATATTTTGTAAATATCAAATAATAAATTGGATATTTACAAAAAAAGATTTATCTACATGATTATTTTTTATAATTTGTATATTATATTGTAAGATATTTTGTAAATATCAAATAATAAATTGGATATTTACAAAAAAAGATTTATCTACATGATTATTTTTTATAATTTGTATATTATTAGATATTTTGTAAATATCAAATAATAAATTGGATATTTACAAAAAAAGATTTATCTACATGATTATTTTTTATAATTTGTATATTATTAGATATTTTGTAAATATCAAATAATAAATTGGATATTTACAAAAAAAGATTTATCTACATGATTATTTTTTATAATTTGTATATTATTAGATATTTTGTAAATATCAAATAATAAATTGGATATTTACAAAAAAAGATTTATCTACATGATTATTTTTTATAATTTGTATATTATTAGATATTTTGTAAATATCAAATAATAAATTGGATATTTACAAAAAAAGATTTATCTATATGATTATTTTTTATAATTTGTATATTATTAGATATTTTGTAAATATCAAATAATAAATTGGATATTTACAAAAAAAGATTTATCTACATGATTATTTTTTATAATTTGTATATTATTAGATATTTTGTAAATATCAAATAATAAATTGGATATTTACAAAAAAAGATTTATCTATATGATTATTTTTTATAATTTGTATATTATTAGATATTTTGTAAATATCAAATAATAAATTGGATATTTACAAAAAAAGATTTATCTACATGATTATTTTTTATAATTTGTATATTATTAGATATTTTGTAAATATCAAATAATAAATTGGATATTTACAAAAAAAGATTTATCTATATGATTATTTTTTATAATTTGTATATTATTAGATATTTTGTAAATATCAAATAATAAATTGGATATTTACAAAAAAAGATTTATCTATATGATTATTTTTTATAATTTGTATATTATTAGATATTTTGTAAATATCAAATAATAAATTGGATATTTACAAAAAAAGATTTATCTATATGATTATTTTTTATAATTTGTATATTATTAGATATTTTGTAAATATCAAATAATAAATTGGATATTTACAAAAAAAGATTTATCTATATGATTATTTTTTATAATTTGTATATTATTAGATATTTTGTAAATATCAAATAATAAATTGGATATTTACAAAAAAAGATTTATCTATATGATTATTTTTTATAATTTGTATATTATTAGATATTTTGTAAATATCAAATAATAAATTGGATATTTACAAAAAAAGATTTATCTATATGATTATTTTTTATAATTTGTATATTATTAGATATTTTGTAAATATCAAATAATAAATTGGATATTTACAAAAAAAGATTTATCTACATGATTATTTTTTATAATTTGTATATTATTAGATATTTTGTAAATATCAAATAATAAATTGGATATTTACAAAAAAAGATTTATCTATATGATTATTTTTTATAATTTGTATATTGTTAGATATTTTGTAAATATCAAATAATAAATTGGATATTTACAAAAAAAAGATTTATCTATATGATTATTTTTTATAATTTGTATATTATTAGATATTTTGTAAATATCAAATAATAAATTGGATATTTACAAAAAAAGATTTATCTACATGATTATTTTTTATAATTTGTATATTATTAGATATTTTGTAAATATCAAATAATAAATTGGATATTTACAAAAAAAGATTTATCTATATGATTTTTTTTATAATTTGTATATTATTAGATATTTTGTAAATATCAAATAATAAATTGGATATTTACAAAAAAAAGATTTATCTACATGATTATTTTTTATAATTTGTATATTATTAGATATTTTGTAAATATCAAATAATAAATTGGATATTTACAAAAAAAGATTTATCTATATGATTATTTTTTATAATTTGTATATTATTAGATATTTTGTAAATATCAAATAATAAATTGGATATTTACAAAAAAAGATTTATCTATATGATTATTTTTTATAATTTGTATATTATTAGATATTTTGTAAATATCAAATAATAAATTGGATATTTACAAAAAAAGATTTATCTATATGATTATTTTTTATAATTTGTATATTATTAGATATTTTGTAAATATCAAATAATAAATTGGATATTTACAAAAAAAGATTTATCTATATGATTATTTTTTATAATTTGTATATTATTAGATATTTTGTAAATATCAAATAATAAATTGGATATTTACAAAAAAAGATTTATCTACATGATTATTTTTTATAATTTGTATATTATTAGATATTTTGTAAATATCAAATAATAAATTGGATATTTACAAAAAAAGATTTATCTATATGATTATTTTTTATAATTTGTATATTATTAGATATTTTGTAAATATCAAATAATAAATTGGATATTTACAAAAAAAGATTTATCTATATGATTATTTTTTATAATTTGTATATTATTAGATATTTTGTAAATATCAAATAATAAATTGGATATTTACAAAAAAAGATTTATCTATATGATTATTTTTTATAATTTGTATATTATTAGATATTTTGTAAATATCAAATAATAAATTGGATATTTACAAAAAAAGATTTATCTATATGATTATTTTTTATAATTTGTATATTATTAGATATTTTGTAAATATCAAATAATAAATTGGATATTTACAAAAAAAGATTTATCTACATGATTATTTTTTATAATTTGTATATTATTAGATATTTTGTAAATATCAAATAATAAATTGGATATTTACAAAAAAAAGATTTATCTATATGATTATTTTTTATAATTTGTATATTATTAGATATTTTGTAAATATCAAATAATAAATTGGATATTTACAAAAAAAGATTTATCTACATGATTATTTTTTATAATTTGTATATTATTAGATATTTTGTAAATATCAAATAATAAATTGGATATTTACAAAAAAAGATTTATCTACATGATTATTTTTTATAATTTGTATATTATTAGATATTTTGTAAATATCAAATAATAAATTGGATATTTACAAAAAAAGATTTATCTACATGATTATTTTTTATAATTTGTATATTATTAGATATTTTGTAAATATCAAATAATAAATTGGATATTTACAAAAAAAGATTTATCTACATGATTTTTTTTATAATTTGTATATTATTAGATATTTTGTAAATATCAAATAATAAATTGGATATTTACAAAAAAAGATTTATCTACATGATTATTTTTTATAATTTGTATATTATTAGATATTTTGTAAATATCAAATAATAAATTGGATATTTACAAAAAAAGATTTATCTATATGATTATTTTTTATAATTTGTATATTATTAGATATTTTGTAAATATCAAATAATAAATTGGATATTTACAAAAAAAGATTTATCTATATGATTATTTTTTATAATTTGTATATTATTAGATATTTTGTAAATATCAAATAATAAATTGGATATTTACAAAAAAAGATTTATCTATATGATTATTTTTTATAATTTGTATATTATTAGATATTTTGTAAATATCAAATAATAAATTGGATATTTACAAAAAAAGATTTATCTATATGATTATTTTTTATAATTTGTATATTATTAGATATTTTGTAAATATCAAATAATAAATTGGATATTTACAAAAAAAGATTTATCTACATGATTATTTTTTATAATTTGTATATTATTAGATATTTTGTAAATATCAAATAATAAATTGGATATTTACAAAAAAAGATTTATCTACATGATTATTTTTTATAATTTGTATATTATTAGATATTTTGTAAATATCAAATAATAAATTGGATATTTACAAAAAAAGATTTATCTATATGATTTTTTATAATTTGTATATTATTAGATATTTTGTAAATATCAAATAATAAATTGGATATTTACAAAAAAAGATTTATCTACATGATTATTTTTTATAATTTGTATATTATTAGATATTTTGTAAATATCAAATAATAAATTGGATATTTACAAAAAAAGATTTATCTATATGATTATTTTTTATAATTTGTATATTATTAGATATTTTGTAAATATCAAATAATAAATTGGATATTTACAAAAAAAGATTTATCTACATGATTATTTTTTATAATTTGTATATTATTAGATATTTTGTAAATATCAAATAATAAATTGGATATTTACAAAAAAAGATTTATCTACATGATTTTTTTTATAATTTGTATATTATTAGATATTTTGTAAATATCAAATAATAAATTGGATATTTACAAAAAAAGATTTATCTATATGATTATTTTTTATAATTTGTATATTATTAGATATTTTGTAAATATCAAATAATAAATTGGATATTTACAAAAAAAAGATTTATCTACATGATTATTTTTTATAATTTGTATATTATTAGATATTTTGTAAATATCAAATAATAAATTGGATATTTACAAAAAAAGATTTATCTACATGATTTTTTTTATAATTTGTATATTATTAGATATTTTGTAAATATCAAATAATAAATTGGATATTTACAAAAAAAGATTTATCTATATGATTATTTTTTATAATTTGTATATTATTAGATATTTTGTAAATATCAAATAATAAATTGGATATTTACAAAAAAAGATTTATCTATATGATTATTTTTTATAATTTGTATATTATTAGATATTTTGTAAATATCAAATAATAAATTGGATATTTACAAAAAAAGATTTATCTATATGATTATTTTTTATAATTTGTATATTATATTGTAAGATATTTTGTAAATATCAAATAATAAATTGGATATTTACAAAAAAAGATTTATCTACATGATTATTTTTTATAATTTGTATATTATTAGATATTTTGTAAATATCAAATAATAAATTGGATATTTACAAAAAAAGATTTATCTACATGATTATTTTTTATAATTTGTATATTATTAGATATTTTGTAAATATCAAATAATAAATTGGATATTTACAAAAAAAAGATTTATCTACATGATTATTTTTTATAATTTGTATATTATATTGTAAGATATTTTGTAAATATCAAATAATAAATTGGATATTTACAAAAAAAGATTTATCTATATGATTATTTTTTATAATTTGTATATTATTAGATATTTTGTAAATATCAAATAATAAATTGGATATTTACAAAAAAAGATTTATCTATATGATTTTTTTATAATTTGTATATTATTAGATATTTTGTAAATATCAAATAATAAATTGGATATTTACAAAAAAAGATTTATCTATATGATTTTTTTACACAGATACATGCAGATGGTAACAATCAAGGATACATGCAAATTATAACAAAGTATACGGACTCAGACGGCGTCACGAAAATAAGAGTTATTACAATCAGTCGCAGGTTTGTTATAAAAAAATCTTTATGGAAGAATTATAAATAATATACTTTGCATTAGAATAAGATACTAGATAGTTATTTCAGAGGAAATACATCATTTGCATGTATTCGGCCCCGCTGCTATGTTGGGTAGAGGAGTTAGGGGTCGAAACCTGATAGCATAGCAGTTCCTCCTGATGACCTCTAATTCTTATTCTGATACAACGTCTGTTATTTATTAGTCAATTCATAAAAATGACGTTTATTTTAAATTTTATTTTTTATTTTTATTTTTTAACTTGATTAAAATTATAGAAAATCTAAAAACAATTATTAATTTTATTATTTAATTATTAAATTTTGATTTGGCATTATTATGTTTTGTTTATTTTATAATTATATAACAATACGTAGACTCAGTTAGCTGATTTAATTTGTATATTATTAGATATTTTGTAAATATCAAATAATAAATTGGATATTTACAAAAAAAGATTTATCTATATGATTATTTTTTATAATTTGTATATTATTAGATATTTTGTAAATATCAAATAATAAATTGAATTGATTGATCTCTTGAAATCACAAATATGTTGCCAAAACATTAAAAGTTGACAAGTTTTATATAAATTATTCTTTTTAATGTTCTCTATAATAAACATCGATACATTGAATAATAAATTGTGTAACAGATTTCTCAATTGACATTTTCTCTATAAACTCATATAATGTAGATATTTTAGTAGAAAAATTTTGAACCAAATTAGCTGTAAACAGAAATTGTAATTCGAATTAAGTAGAATATAAAGCAATCACAACAGAGCAATCACAAAATAATAACAAAAAAGTATATTATTTTACATACGCTGTTCCAAGTAAAATGTTTACTGTTATTTAGAGATCATGTATACTAAAGTCATTAAATACGTTATGGTATTACGCCTTGGGGTATTCAGATTATGCATTTTGGTAAGGAGCAATATTTTCACTAATATATTTTCTGGTAAAAGCATATTAGATTTACAATTTGTTCTTAAAATACTTTATCGTGTGTTATTTTTTTATCAATTCGTGTAATCAAGAATTTCGCAACATAAAAATATTTGTAGAAAATAGAGACTTACTCTCACAACTTAGTCTAAATGACATGACAAATCCTGAAGCGGCATTATTTCTTTAAAATGTGGCAAGTTTTATCTGTAATATACTAAAGACACAGTCTCTTAAACAAATGCAAAAGCAAGTTTGCGAGAAGCACGTCCCTGTATTGTACTATTAACTCCTAAAATAATCAACATCAAATTATCTTTTTGTCAATTAGGAAAATTGATATTTGTTTGCTGAATAAATATATATGTATTTGTCTGCATTTTAATCTTAGAACAGAAATTCTGAAACAAACAGACTGTACACTTTTAAAATCTTCTTTATCATTAATGTTAAAACGGATTTATTTGTATGAAGAAAATAAATTTACCTTGAAGCTTTAATATAAAAATCTTAGTATTTGAAGCCTAAAGTTAACTTTGTTATTTTAACACTTACTGAAGTTTATTACTTTATTATAAGCAGTTGATATATTATATCACTTACTTTATTATAAGCAATTGCTAAGATTTTGTTGGAAACAGTCTTAAAAGAAAATTTTAGACCGCAAACAATAATATATTCGATTTATAATATTATATTATTATTTATTTTGCGAAATGATATTATTTAAAATATTTTTAATAAGTTATTTTCAAACTTTCGCATGATTATTATGATCATGTCTTTAATTGAAATTATTTTGGTAATTTTGAGTGTACGCCTCTTCAATCGTTGCCTTCAATCATTCAAAACATGAAGTTTGCTATCGCCAAAGATATCTTAAAAATAACTGGATTATTACAAAAATTTTGGTATAAAATTTCGATTATGACTTTGCATTTGAATTTTCGTTATTTTATAAAGCCCTGTTCATTGACTGAGTTATAATTAGAAACGAATGTCACAAGTGTTATCTTTTTCTTACTGAATAGATCAGTCAAATTGAAATTTCGTGTCTATAGGTTACTTCTGCAAACAACATTAGCGACATTCTAAATTCTTCATCTGTAGATATTCAAGTTATTGGCGAATTAGAAATAGACTTCCCGAACTTTACTTCAACAAACAACATTAGTTCGCTATTTGTCAACTTTAGCAATATTGCAAGCGAATGAAGCTTGAAAAATAATTCAAGGTATTCTTCACTTCCGCATCAATTATAACATTCGTATTTAACGCTTATAAAACTCAATGATGCACATTTTTGTTCGCAAAGTAAAAAAACTGAAGTTTTAATTTGTAGTTTTCGAAATTAAATATAGAGAACTAAGCGAAAAAACTGAAAGTTTTTCATTGATAACTGGAAAACTGAAAGTTTTTCAAAGTATCATTGATATTTGTTGGTGGAATAACTACATACGCGAAATATATAGATAATTTAGAGAAACTCTACATTCTTTAATAAGGAAACAATTTCAAGACGCTGCAACTGAAAAGCGTATGATGTACACGAAATCTTAATGACGATTTATTATTTATTATTTAATTATATAAATTTAATTACGTGATGTCTTTTGCTATTTAAATAACTTTTGTCTGAATTTCAATAAATTTTGTAGGCGGAATATATGGATTTAATTCTGCTCCTTTCAGGTTTCAATCTTGTACTGTAAATCACTCCAAATCGGTAAATGTTTGTTACGGAATTAAATTATTTAACGAACAATTACCGGAATGAAATTTAATTGAGATTTGAAATTGTTTGTTATCATGTTTTGTGATACTTAATGAAACAATATTGAAATATTTACTTGCCGCAAACCCTAAAAAGAAATTTTTAAATAAAATCGTTAAGGCATTAGAGGTATTGATTTATATAAAAGTTTGATTTCATTTTACTATTTTTCAATGATCATCTGGAGAGCACGAGATAAAAGCTAACAAAATATTGTTTAGTTTGACATAAGTGTGATCAATTTTATATTTTAATTATTTTATCTAAATACACCGACCCATAGCTTAAACCCAGTATTAGCAACCGTTTAACGATATTATTCTCGTAATACCCATGTATTATTAATTTATACAATTAATATATATTGATATATAAATTATATATAAATATATAACATATATTTATATTGATATATTTATAATATATACAATAGCTATATATTCAATTGTTCTCCAATCAAAATCAGTTTTCTTTCTGTTTATAATTTGCGAACATTTCAAAAGGCTCTGGCTATTAGCAGAGTTACTATGTTAGTTACGATAAAGTTTAAAGCTATTCAACACTTCAAATTTTATTAGGGATATCTAGTAATTTAATTAAGATAATTTTAAACTTTTTATAATAATTTTATATTTTATAATAATTATTTTTTCAAAGACTAAAATTTATTCAAATAACTAAAATTAAAGTAGTCAATATATGTTGTCACTTCTTATTCATCTATGCCTATCAAACGCCGGCCTGCTCTTCGGTGAGCGCGAGCCGCGAATGCACATCAATATGCAGCGCGCAAGATGGAGTCCGATAGTCTCTCGTTTATTTCGTGAGCATATGTTGCCATCCTATTTGTAGAGAGCTTGTCCGCGAGCCGTTGCAAAAACCTCGAAGTAGACTTTTCGTCCCCGCCTAAGTAGGAGAGTACGATCGGGGAGAAATTTGCTCTCTCGATCAACGAGACACGCTCCGGGTATTTTGAGCACTTCCGCTGTTCGTGCTATTCTGAATAAATTTGAAATAAATATTTTTGAAATAAATGTTCCATGGTATTAACCAATTTTCAACTAATTATAATAATTAATAATAAATAATAATATGTGAATTAGTTTGCGTAGACCAAATGAATAAACTGTCTGACTTCGAATATTATTCTGAATATGAAACTTTATTATTTAAATATAAAGTTCAGGTTAATTAAAATGTTCCATTGTATCAATTAATTTTCAATTAAAGAATATATTAATAAGTGTTAGTTGTAACTTTAACACATAGCAATAAGTCCGCGTGGCCTAATGGATAAGGTGTCTGACTTCGGATCAGAAGATTGCAGGTTCGAGTCCTGCCGCGGACGGATAGAGATGAAGTTAATTGGTAGAAAATTTTATTTAGTTATAAC